>JAGGAV010007814.1:0-45492 GCA_017657295.1 Termitomyces sp. DKA64
CCAGGATGTGTCAGGAGCCCCCTCTCCAGATGCCCTCCTACCTACTCTGCCCACTGAGGTTGCCCATGAGTCAGAGGTTGCATTGGCAGAGCCAGAGGAGGATTTTTAAAGAGGCAATGGATGACCTGTATGCCCCCATTGCCTAGTGCTAATTGTTTTGCCTCCCTATCTGTAGAATGAAATATATCTGTTGCCACTATTGATACTATTCCTGAAACAATAAGCCTCCCCTCAGACATACAAAGCCCCCTCCTAGCTAAAGCCTCAGCTGGGAATACTCCTCCTAGCCCATACACTCAGATTCCTCCATGGGAATGTTGTCTTCCACATCATTACATTGTTGCTTCCACCCCTTCTGTCAACTCCTTGAAGCTACAAGCTGAAATTGAGATGTCTGATGCTCAGCAAACCCAAAGCAGTGTTGCCCTGCTTGACAGTCCCTTGGAGGCCCCAACTCAACAGGATGAGGCCTGGACTCACTTGCTACACCTAGAGAGCCAGGTGCAATTGACCCAATCTTCCCTCACCCATCACATGACTAAACTCTCCACCCTTCATGAAATTATTGAGCTCATTTCCCAGTCCCTTCAGGCACTACTAGAGCACCTGACCCCTACCTCCACACCACCTCTGGCCATGGAACCACCCCTGGCAGCCCCAGTAGTTCCCCCAGTGGCTCTGGTAAACCCCCAAGCACAGATTCCCTGTCCCATGCTCCTGGACACATACAATGGCAATTGCTCTGGTGGAGAGCATTTTCTCCAGTCCTGCCTCACCTACATTCATCTCAGCAGAGATGTCTTTGACTCTGATGTGCTGAAAATAGCTTTAAAACTGTCATACATGAAGGCCAGACATGCCTCCACCTATGCACTGCAGGTTTTTTGATGCCCTGGAGGTGTTGGAAGTTTTACAGATTGGGCCACCTTTGAAAAGGACTTCTAGGCAGAGTTGTTCTCAATCAACCCCACCAAAACTGCTGCTTTAGTGCTACACAACCAGGAGCAGTATAGGCAAGGGAAAAGGATGCTAGACAAGTATATTGATTCCTTCCAGGCATTAGTCAAGCAAGCAGCCTAGCCTGACAGTCTCCAACTGTGCCTCACTTTCCAGGACAGCCTGCATCCCACATTACTGGAACACATTGACAACCTCACTGAGGGCCATCCAGACAACAAGCAGATTGCCTCTTGGTATAAGATGGCCCAGGATCAGTGGCAGCTCATGAAGATTTGAGGGGGGAGCTATGCCACATGCACCTAACTCCTTGCCTACTCCTGTCACTGCTCTTTAGTATCCTGCTTCCATACTTCCAGCACCTGCCCCTGCTCTGGCCATCCCTGCACTGCAATCCTTGCCACTGGGCATTCCCATGGATGTTGATGCTGCCTGACAGCACTACCCCATGCCATTATTGTGCTGAATATGCAAGAAGCCAGGGTACTTTGCATGACACTGCCCATTGGGTCTTGAGGTATGTTATCTCTCCACAGCTGAGCAGGTGGAGCTCCTCCTGCAACTGCTGGCTGCAAAGGATGCCACTGAAGATCCCTCACCAGATGAGCCAGCACTGGAGTTGACCCTGGAGGAGAGTGGCACTTGTGCCCCCCTCCTAGGCCTGGAGGAGGATTTTTAGTCAAGCAACAGATGAGATGTATGCCTCTGTTGCTAGGTACTAATAGGTTTGCTTGTTTGTTGATAGAAAATGAAATTGCCTCTCTTGATATTGATGACCCTAAGACAAAAGAACCTCAGTACTCCCCTCCAGATGTACAAACACTCACTCTGGACCCCAAGCTGAGCTCCCTGATGCCAGTTAGGCTCTGTTCATGCTGCCCTACCTGGGAATGCCAGCTGTCCCAGCAGTACATAGTAGCCACAAACCCATCTGCAAACTCCTTGCACCTTGATGTGGAGATTGAGACCATGGACACTTGGCAAACCCATGGAGTCACCACCCTCCTGGATAGTGGAGCAATGGGGCTGTTCCTAGATTCAGAGTTTGTGAAACACCATTGCCTGACTGTGCAGCCACTTTCTAAGCCCATTCCAGTGTTCAATATTGATGGAACACCCAACAAAGCAGGTGCCATCAACTCTGTGGTAGATCTTGTTCTCTACTACAGGAACCATGCCAAGTGTGCAGTCTTTGCCATCACCAGCCTAGGCAAGCAGGATATGATCCTTGGCTTCACCTGGCTCCAGGAGCACAATCCCAAAGTAGATTGAGCCCAGGGCAAGGTAACCATGAGCCAATGCCCCTGGAGGTGTGCCACCTGCACCACCAAGGTCACAGAACAATGCTGGGCTGAGGTTTGTGAGTGCATAGCCATTTGGGCTTGCTGCACTAGCCATCTTTTCTTCACAGATCTGGACTTTCTGGATCCCCTGTCCCTGGCATTCCCCCATAAAGGCCCTCTACAAAGATGACTGGAGTAGCAGAGGAACCCCAGAGGAGGATCTAGGAGGGGAGTTCTGTAGCTTGCATGACCCACAGTTCCTGGACAAGGCAGTGGAAGTTAGAAACCAGATATATGCCACCATCCTATGCTCCCCATCCTCTATCATGGAGATCTGGGCCAGTCAGACCACCTCTCAGCAATTGGCCCAGGCCTTTGCTGTGAACTCCATGCCCTGGAAATTCTGAGACATCATGCCTTCATATGTCCATGCATTCAAGGATGTGTTCTCCAAGACCTCTTTTGACTCACTTCCAGAGTGCAAGCAGTGGGACCATGCCATCAAATTAATGCCAGACTCCAAGCTAGCAAGCTGTAAGATCCACCCACTAGCACTGAAGGAGGAGGATGAGCTCAGTACCTTCCTGCAGGAGAACCTGACCTTCAGTCATATCTGCCCCTTCAAATTCCCAATGGCCTCTCCAGTCTTCTTGATCAAAAAGAAGGACAGCTCTCTCTGACTGGTCTAGGACTACTAGGTCTCTAACACCATGACTGTAAAGAACTGCTACCCACTCCCCCTCATTTCTGAGCTCATCAATAACCTCCAGGGTGCACAGTACTTCACTAAATTGGATGTCTGATGGGGCTACAACAACTTATGCATACAGGAGGGAGATGAGTGGAAGGCTGCCTTCCAGACTAACTGGGAATTGTTTGAACCCCTTGTCATGTTTTTTGGACTCACCAACAGCCCCACCATCTTCCAGATGATGATGAACAACATCTTCTGAGATCTCATCACTGAAGGCATAGTGTGCATATACCTTGGGGACATCCTCATCTACATCAAAATGCTGGTGGAGCACTGCCAGGTCATGTGCATTGTCTTGGAATGCCTCTGCCTTCACCAGCTCTATCTCAAACCAGAGAAGTGCAAGTTTGAGTGGACCTGGATTGAGTATCTTGGGCTGATCATCTTGCACAGAGCTGCAGAGATGGACTTGGTAAAGGTAACAGGTGTTGTAGAGTGGGGCCAGAGCCCAAGGACAAGAAGGAAGTGCAGGCCTTCCTAGGCTTCATTAACTTTTAGCAGAGGTTCATCCAGGATTTCTCCCACCATACCCAACTGCTGTTTGACTTCATCACAAAGGATGCTGCCTAAAGCTGGGGCTCCCCAGAGCAGATGGCTTTTGACAATCTAAAGTGTGTCATCACCTCCAGACCCATCTTCCTTTTCCCAGATAATGAATCTCCCTTCCAGGTGGAAGCTGACAGTTCCAACTTTGCCACCAGAGCTGTCCTGTCATAACAATCCTGGGAGGATGGGAAATGGCACCTGGTGGCCTTCTACTCCAAGAGCCTGAATGTGGTGGAGCACAACTACAAAATCCATGATAAGGAGATGTTGGCCATCATCTGGTCCTCCAAAGAGTGGTGGCATTTCCTGGAGAGTGCATGACATAAGTTCAAAGTGTGGACAGATCACAAGAACCTTGAATACTTCCAGACAGCTAAGAAGCTCAATCACCAACAGGCCCAGTGGTCTCTCTACTTTGCCAACTTTGACTTCTCACTACATCACAAGCCAGGCCAGAGTATGGGAAAGCCAGACACCCTGTCCCAGAGAGCAGACCATGGCACTAGGGGAGATAACAACAGTAACATTATGCTCCTCTGACCTGAGTTGTTTGTCATCTAAGCCATGGAAGGTCTAGCTATTGTAGGAGTGGAGGTGGAGATCCCCCAAGACATCCAGCATGGAAACTGGGAGGGTCTGCAGGAAGGACTTGTTGCTCAGGGAGCCTGGGTGCTCAAGTTGAGATGTACTACTGGCATCAAGTCCATCTGTGCAGACAAGTGGGCCCTCCATGACAGAGTCCTGATCTTCTGAGATCACATCTACATGCCCAATGACCTGGAGCTATGCCACAGAATTATAGAGCAGCACTACAACTCCTGGATTGCAGGACACCCTGGCCAATGGAAAATGTTGGAGCTAGTGTCCTGGAACTATTGGTGGCCCCAGATGTCTTGGTATATTGGTCCTACACTAGTACATGTGATCTCTGCCTCTGGACCAAGCCCCAGCATTGACATCCCTTCAGACAGCTCCACCCCCTACCTATTCCCATGAAGCAATGGAGTGTTGCCTCAGTGGATTTCATCATAGAGCTCCCTGACACCCACAGTTATGATGCCATCATGGTAGTTGTGGACCTCTGCAGCAAGCAGGCATACTTTGTTCCTACTCATACCACTTGCTCTGCCATGAGGGCTGTGAACCTGTACCAGAGGAATGTCTGGAAGCTCCACAGCCTCTCTGATGCCTATGTGTTCAACTGGAGTCCACAGGTCATGGCAGACTTCACCTGAGAGCTCTACCAACTACTTAATATGAAGCTTCACACCTCCACTGCCTACCACCCACAGTTTGATGGCCAGACTGAACATGTGAACCAGGAACTTGAGCAATACCTCCAACTCTTCTGCAATGAGCACTAGGACAACTGGGACAAACCCCTCCCTAATGTCAAGTTCCAGTACAATAACCATGTTTATATGGCCACTGAAGTTTCACCCTTCTTCCTGGACACTGGATGTCACCCATGCATGGGCTTTGAACCCTGGGCTCAACCTTCAGAGAATGAAGCCATGAACAAATTTGTGGATCAGGTGAAGATTGCACAGGAGGAAGCCTGGGCAGCTCTGGCAAAGGCAAGGGATGACATGGTGCAATACTACAGCTACAGAAGGACCCTGATGCCCAAATACCAGCCCAGAGATCAAGTTTACTTGGACACCTCCAATATTACAACTACCCAACCATCAAAAAAGCTCTCACACTGACTATTGGGGCCCTTTATGGTGGAATGGCAGGTAGGACTCCTAGCTTACTGACTCTGGCTTCCTGTTGGAATGCACCAGCTTCACCCAGTATTCAATGTGGTCAAACTAATACTGGCACCAGCAGACCCCATCTTGGGACAATGCCTAGCACCCCCACTACCCCCAGTGGTAGTTAATGACAGCAAGGAGTACCAGGTGGATGAGATCTTGGCTAGTTGCCTATTCTGGCAGCAGCTACAGTACAAGGTGAAGTGGAAGGGCTACAGAATTGAGGACATCTCCTGGGAATCCTGGGAGAACATGCATGCACCTGGACTTGTCAGGGAGTTCCATGGGAGGCACCCAGATGCACTCTGAGCCATCTGAGGGATCTATCCCATCTCACTAGCAGACCAGACAATCCAGAACTTCTTCTACCCCACACATTGAGATGCCCCATACTAGAGGAGGAGTGATGTCAGAGGACTTCTATATCAGACCTCTGTACCTGACCTAAGCCAATTCTCCTCAACTCATTTCAAACTCCCCAAGGCTTGTCTGAGGACTCCAGAGCATTCTCCAGATCCTCAGAGATCTTCAGAGGTTATTTTCCCTTTTGAAAAACCCCCAGAACTTACCATAATCCCTTGTTGAGCACTTTTGGTTAACTCCAGATGCCTATACAGTTGTTTTCATGCCTCTGCTGCCTGCTGATGCACTACACTGAGCAGCAGGGATCCTTAGACTTGTTCTCTTTGGATTCCTCTCTGCTAGGTGATTAGTTACTATTTGTATCATTAGTTACTGTTTTAATATACTTTGGATTCCCCTCTGCTAGTTGCATGATTTAGCTGTCACTCCCCAGAGGTCACCCTTACAAGGATCAGCCATTACTGCCTCCCCCCAGGACCTCTTGCTCAGTCCCACCTCCAGTGGTGGAGATGCTTTGTGCTTCCCCTTGTTCTAAGAGGTCAGGGCCCCCTCCCTATGCCCACCCTGTGGTGGCTCTATCTTCTCCTGGGGTTGCCCCTCCCCCTCCTTGCCTTCTCCTCCAGGGCACATGGGCTGCAATGCACCTCTGGACACTCTGTCCTTTCACCCCTCCCCCAATCACTCCAAAACCCACTCTGAACATCTCTTATGCCTTGCATGGCATGGCAGGCACACTGAGAAATTATGATGAGACTCCACCACCAGCTCAAATCTGCACACCTCCCCATGATGAGCACAAGTAATGCACTGGACAATCATTTAGCCAAGGATATACAAATGACTATAGGGCAATGACTTACCAGGGCTTCCACCTAACACCACTCTAGTCTGCCCCACCACCTCTGCAAAGCACTCTGCAGTGACCCCTGCCTGCCCTATCCTCTGGGCCTCTGAAACAACCTGTACCTCCTCTAGCTCCAACACTGATCTAGCAGGCCAAGTTGATAGACTGGGGGCCAAGTTAATGGGCCAGGGGCCAACTAAGCAGGCTGCTCTGAGTCTCCAGGGAAGGAGGGACCCACAGAGGGCCTGGCCACTACAAGGGACAATTCTATGGGTAAGGTCAGTGTCTCATCTCTAGGATCAGAACACTTATGGTGGTGATACATGACATCTACCCTATGCTGATCCTGCTGCCAGTTGTATTCTACCTAATGCTCCTTGTACACTGCCCAGATGTCAATGGCATTCTTGTTGGAGGGAGGAGGGGTTGGGGATGATGAGGAAGAAGTAGAAGTGGTAGGGGGGACATAAAGAGGTGACTATAGTACACTGGGACATGTCCTGATCCCTTTTATTTTCTCCTGGGGGAGCTTCCTGATGAGAAGCCATCATGCTTCAACTTTGATTCCCTTGCCACTACCCACTGCTGGAGATCTCCCCATGCCTCAAAGGGTCTTGATGCTGAAGGGGGGGTGATGTCATGATCCAACCCCAGGCCCCCACCTTCACCTCCAGACCTGACCCAACCAAGCCTAGCAAGCCCCAGAACACACCCCCTCCCTAGGAACCCCTATGACCACTGGCACTCTCAGTGCCCACTCTGGCAAACCCTGGCACTTCTCCAGAGATCTCCAACTTCCCCCCAATAGACTCCATGACCTCCCTGACCTTCCCCAAGTGTTTGAGTAACTCTGACCCTCTCTCTGTCTCTCTGGCATGCATCATGGATATGCATCAGACACTACCAACACCTGGCCAACCAGTCTTGGGACACCTCAAACAATCACACCCAAGACCCACCCTGCATGTTCTGGTCTTAGACCCACAGTCCTGGATGAGTTCCCCTGCTAATACTTAAACTATAGAATAGTATTAGCTATAGTAATCTTGATATTGCATTATCTGATACATCTCTTGTTTCTCCATCTTGTTGTTCCATCCTCATCTTGCCAATCTATCTGTTTCTAATCTTATCAGTTTCTAATCTTATCAGTTTCCAATCTTATCAGTTTCCATCTTACAGTTTCCATCTTATCAGTTTCCATCTTATCAGTTTCCTTTCTCATCTCATCTCTGTCTCTTATCTCTTTCTTCTAAGTCTTGTCTCATCTTGCTTCTCTAAGTCTCTTGTCTTGTTTCAACTCTCTTAGTTACATTTGACTCCATTCCTACTCCCTCCAACTTTTGTCACCAACTCTGTGACCTCCAAAACATTCCTGCACCCCTAATTTGAATCTAACCTTGAGTTACTCCCCATTCTTGTCAAGTACCTCTGTATAGCCTACCAGAGTACCCTGGACTTGCCCAGACCTTGTTGCTTCACCTTGTACTCTTGGTTTTACTCTTTTGAAGCTCACTGAAGCACAGGATTGTATGTGTAAATGTCATGTCTGCTTAGTAAGGACTTGCCCAGTGCAGCTGAGCCCCTGTGGTCAGTGGAACCTGACACCCAGGCTCATTGTGGGCATTCCCTAGGTTCCATGCAAGCCTACTCAAGAGGCATGTGGCCAACAATGCCACACTGTTCCCAGACTGCAAATACCCCCACCCAGGACCCATTATAACAGAAGATGGCACACAAGACCAATACCTCATAGAGAAGATCATTGACATGCACAGACAAGGTTGCAGCCAACAGTATCTTGTAAGATGGGTAGGATACAGCCCTGATTGTGACAAGTGGCTGCTGAGTTTGGAGTTGGAGGACTGCAAGGCCCTGGACATATGAGAAGCCAAGAACAGGACTAAAGTTTGAAGGCAGGGCAATTTTTTAGAGGGGGGAGAAGTGTAAGGCTGCTATAGCATCCTCACAACATGAGAAGGAATTGAGCACCACATGGGGATCATGTGATGTGAGCTCAAAAAGCCAGACTCACCTTTGTTGCCCTTTATCTAATCTAACATGCAACAAAGGTGAGAATTAGTTGTATTCAACAATGTACAAATCTAATCTAATGCACAACAAAGATACTGATGTCCTGTCTGATTAGGTCCTGAGTGAGGCTGCCATACAACAGCCTTCCACTCATCAGTTACACTACTAGGGTATAAATACTGCATTATACTCCAGCCAAAAAACAATAACTTACACACTGTATCTACCTTGTATCAAGCCAATTCTCATACTCTTTCACCTCTGACACTACACTATGGAGCTCATTTCTTTGATCATGTTGCATGTTCTATCAACTAGGCTGCTAGCATCCTTAATGCAGCTTGTTTCACTAAAAAGTGCTGCTTATAGATACTTACCAGTTTGTTCTTTGGTTTTCTTAGATTTGCTGCTAGCACTTGAGGCTAGCACCTCTATTTGCTAACAGATTTAACTCCTTCTATAAGACACTTGACATGCTCTGGGCTTGCCCAAGCAGTTGCCCTTCCCTTTTTCTAGCATCCCCCCTTAATAGTCAATGAGTTATGACCATGTTGGGGGCTTTGCCCCTAAAGCCCTGACTGAGACCCAGCCCTAACCTTGCTGCACTCAGTTAGAGCTTTGACATCCAACTCAATGCTTGATCCCAGCCCCACCTTTGCTGTGCTCAGTTGGGGCTTTATTTTCAAAACTTAGTGTTTAGTCTCAGCCCAACTTCACTGCACTCAGTTAGGGCTTTGTTTTCAAAACTCAATGCTTAGTCCCAGCCCCAACTTTGCTGTGCTCAGACAGAGCCTTGATTTCTAATATGAAGTAATCAGGGAAAATATGTAACAGAGTTGCCTTGGACCTCCACATCTCCAAAGGACATCCAAGATACAGTTCTTTGAGTATATAGGGAAATACCCAGATAAATAGGCATTACATTATATTAATTACCTATATTTTGCAGCACCTTCTGGCACTCCCTATTTTAGTGTAGTATTACATAATGTAAGGCATAACCTTACTAGCATACCTGTAGTCCTTTCAGAGTTTACATTATCAAGAATAGATCAAGAAAAAAATCTAATCCCAAGAAGAGTTTCTATTTTACTCTACACAAAATATATTACATGCTGAAATATATAAAAGTTAGTCATGGATGTTATTTTATCTCAAGTAAAACTTATATTTGTAAATCATTCAAAATTTCTGGTCAAGTCCAATCAGTATCTATCTTACACTACACAGACTATATTACATGTTGAAATATATAGAAGTTAGTAATAGATGTTATTTTATCTAAGTGGAACTTGCATTTGTAAAATGTTTAGAATTTCTGAATAGACAACATTTGCAGTTGTTTGTGATGTGTCATGTATTCCCAGAATAACCTTGATACAATTTCCAGATGTGCATTAAAAAAGTGTAACATAGAATTAACCATGTGCAAAGATAGGTGATCAAAGATCTAATCCAACCATGCTTGACTGATTGACCTTGAGATTTGTTGATAGCCATAGCAAATGCCAATCAAACTGGGTATTGTCTTCTGTGCAATGGAATAGACAGATCCTCCTCAGAAGCATTAAGGTTGATCCTTGGAAATAAGACAGTTGATTCTGCAGACTTGGTGTCTCCACTGATGAGGTGACATTTGAGCACTTCATTGTTGATGTGGATGACAATCATTCTTGTCCCATTGCAAAGTCCCTTGGTTGAATTCCAGATTCCTGAGGAGCATGACAGGAACCCCAACCTTCAAAGCCAAATGAGCCAAAGGCAAGCTACTGGCTTTTAAAGAGTTGAGATATTCCATAGGATATAGTGCCAGCCCATTGGCATTTCCATCATCAGACTGAATTGAGTCTGCATTCTACAAAGTTTTTTTTCCTCTGGAAACCTCTGCAGAACTTCTTAATTGATATCATCTATATCAGAGTTCTTTCCAGAGAGAATAGTCCAGTCCAGATAATACTGATTATCTTGAGGGTGACCAATATCAGGATAAGTGGAAGAAATCAATCCAGTGATGAAATTGACATCACAGATCATGGTTCTAGGAAGTTGGACTGTTCCTCCAGGCCCCAAATTCTTTCCAGCACCAACATCCAATAACCAAGCTGCATGAGCAACATTATTAGGAGTCTGTTCCAACTGCATGCTTTGGACCAAGTAGTGAACCTGAATGTAATTCCAAAGTCTTTCTTGTTTAAGTGAAGCAGCAATCACTTGCTGCCTAAGACCTCAATCAATGACTAGAAGAGTTTGTTGGAAATCCCCCCCAAAAACCACAGTGATTCCACCAAAAGGAACATCTTTATCTAAGACATTCCTAAAAGCATGGTCAACCATAATCAAAGGCATTTTTATATTGCATTGGAACTTCATTCCAAATGACAATTTTGGTGTGGAGTAAGATTTGGGATAGATGACTTCCTCTCTTGATATTGGCAATGGATGTGTTGAGAGCAGGAATAGGGATTTTCAACCTGGGATGAGCAGTCCTACCACCATCCAGCAATAAGGCAGTAATCCCAGATGATGTCACACATATTACCACATGTCCATTGGAATGAACAGCAGCAGCCAGAGTATTGCAAACAAAGGTCTTGCCACATCCTCCAGCACTGTGAATGAATATCATCTTGCCCAAATTGTTGTCCACTAAGTCCATGACAGCATTAAGGGTCTCCAGCTATTTAGCATTGAACTTGGTCTTATTTTCATCAACTCTCCTAGTCAACTCCTCAGCATCATATTCTGATTCTTCTTGTAAAAGCCTCTTGCCTATATGTATTTGATTAGCATTAAAAGTCAATTCTTTGTGTAAAGGCTAATCACCTGGAATTGCATTTCAAAGCTGTTGAGGCTCAGATATATTGGAAAAGTCTTGAAGAGTTTTGCCCAAATTCCTCAAATTGTCATCAATAAGATAAAGGCCATAGTCATAGACCTCCTCATCAGTAAAGACTTTGTCATGGTACTGTCTGATATGTTGCAGCAAGGCCATCAGAAATGAAGTGCTTGAATCTATCCCATAAGTTCTCTGGAGTGACAGGAGCACAGTAAAAGAGGATCATGCAAAATAGCTGACTGAGAGCTGATCCTGGTCAGATTGAAGCAGCTTCAGCAAGGCACTACAGCACCTCCATTGTGCATCATCTTCTAAAGGGCCAAGAGCCTAGCATGCCTCCTTGTAAGTTGGATAAGTGTGACCATTGACTGTTCTGAGCTAAACTGATGATGTTGCATTTATCACAACTGTCAAGAGCATCCTGAGATAGAATATATCTCCTTGCCTGGGTGAAACAAAGTACATCCTCCCAATAGCTGTCCCTCTATGTCTCTTCTTCCAAGTCTATGTAAATGACTTGTATATAAACTTGGTTGGAAAACTTTGATAGGTGGTGTTGTTGTTAGGAAACTTGGCATTGACTCCAAACCAAGCAGTGGGTGCAGTCTTGTCTACATTGGTGCTGGCAGCCACCATCTATGAAGATTCATTATCTTGGAAGTAAACTTCATGCTGCCCTTCCAAGTGCCCTGGCAATCTGTAAACTGGAGGATATTCAGCATGCATATTAAATTCAAAAATATGCCAGCAAGTCTCTGGTGCAGAAATGTATCTGGCATCCAGATGTTCCTTGATTCCATCTCTCTGCTCCTCAGAGATTTTCAGAGTGGTCCTGTTATTTCCTTTGTAGATGTACTTGTGGATGTACTTGATAGCCTCCACCAAAGCACAGACCTCCACATTGATGTGGCACTGATATTTGGCAGAGAGATAAGGATTGTAGCAGTTCACATCATAATTGCCATAATGATGGCCATGCTTTTCAAAAAAGCACCCATTGTTAGGTCTGGAATAGTGTGGATAGCCATTGTCACCAAATTGTGTAGTCCTTTGAAATTCTTGAAATATATTTTGGAACATCTGCCATCTACCAATGCACTTTGCATTGGGATAGGCAGCTCCACATGGGCCATGGATCATATTTGTAGTAATAATGTGAACATTCAGTCAGTTGATTGGATCAAGGATTCAAGCTGGAAGTCAATGCCTGATATAATTGAGGCCAAGTAACTGGATCAGGAATTTGGGCAGAGACAATGGAATCCACATGAGCTGCATCTCTGATCTTGTCATGATAATAGAAAAAGATTAAGATATGCATATATAGAAGTCCTCTCTTTTGAAATTCAATGGTATGAACATGAGCTACACAGCTTCCAAGAAGACCATCTTTGATTTCCTTCAAGAGAGCATTTTTCAAACACTGTGGCCCCAATATCAGGTCTGTCAGCAGCTGTTTGCTTTCTTCCATTGGCCATAAGCTCCTTTAAGAGGGCTTCCTCAATTTCAGGCCATGTAGGATTAACAGAGAGATTAGGTTTCTGAAAATGCCTGCAAATAGCCATAGAGTCCTAGAATTATTGCTGCATATGATGATTACTTCCAGTTTGAGAGGAAGGACAAATAAAATGATGGCCTTGTTGGGGTAAGTTTTTATCCCCAGCTGCTACATCAACAACTCCTTGATATACTTCAGCTCTAATTTTTTTCTAATTAGATTCACCTCAGTTGAGCTTGGTTTGCTCAACTGAAGCCCATGCATTGACAATATTTTTGTTGCAATAGTCTGCCACTCCAAAGCAATGCAGCATTAGACTCCAAGGTTTGCTGCTGAAGCCAACATGCATAATATGCAACTTGGGTGTTTGTATTAACTGCCACCCCAGATGTTGCTAACATAGGACAAATCATGGTACATCTGCTCTCTAAACCATTATGCTAATATATGCACCTTTCCATGATAGGAAAGGCACCCACTCAGTGCCTGCCATGATCACCAGGCTGGCCTCTAGGTCATGTCCTTGGTTGCAACTAAGTATGGAATTAACTGTGTGCTTTAGTGAGCCTAATTGCCAGCCCACTGATCTGGCTATATTTGATCACAGGGATAATGCTGAGACTCTGAGAAGATAAGGTGTGCAACATGGTGCATGCATGTTTAGATGCATGCCCTTCCTCATTTTTGCTATTGGATAGTGCCATGAGGTCATTGTACACTTGCTGTGCATTGCATCATTATGGTGCAATTGCTAACTGAGCAAACAGCAAGGAGCTTATCATCCAATAAGATTGGACAATTTGCATAAGGTTGCACAACAAGGGCCTGATAAGACCTTATAAAAGGTCAAAACTGGCTTGGTGGATCCCCCACCAGTTGCCCAGTGCAACAACTTTCTAGGCCTCTAACCCCCATTATAGCTGCACTGACATGTGGCTGCCTTCAGACTCACCAACAGCCCTGCCACCTTCCAGACAATGATGAATGACATCTTCCAGGACCTCATTGCCAAAGGCATAGTATGCATATATCTTGATGACATTCTCATCTACACCAAAATGCTGGAGGAGCACTGCTGAGTCACACACATTGTCTTGGAATGCCTCTGCCTTCATCAGCTCTATCTTAAACCAGAGAAGTGCAAGTTTGAGCAGACCCAGATCAAGTACCTCAGGCTAATCATCTCACATAGAGCTGCAGAGATGGACTCAGTGAAGGTAACAGGTGTAGTGGAGTGGCTGGAGCCCAAGAACAAGAAGAAAGTGCAGGCCTTTTTAGGCTTCACTAACTTCTACTGGAGGTTCATCCAGGATTTCTCCCATCATGCCCACTCTCTATTCAACCTCACTATGAAGGATGCTGCCTGGAGCTGGGGCCCTCTAGAGCAGACAGCTTTTAACAATCTCAAGCATGCTGTCATCCTCCTCTTCCCAGATGACAACTCTCCCTTCTGGGTAGAAGCCAACAGCTCTGACTTTGCCACTGGAGCTGTTCTGTCACAACAATCCCAAGAGGACAGGAAATGGCATCTGGTGGCCTTCTACTCTAAGAACCTGAACATGTTAGAGTGAAATTATGAGATCCACAACAAGGAGATGCTGGCTATTATCTGGTCCTTTGAGAAGTGGCAGCATTTCCTGGAGGGTGCATGGCATAAGTTTGAGGTTTGGATGGATCACAAGAACCTCAAGTACTTCTGGAGGCCAAGAAGCTGAACCACCAACAGGCCTGGTGGTCCCTCTACCTAGCCAACTTCAACTTCTTGCTACACCACAAGCCAAGCCAGAGTATGGGGAAGCTGGACACCTTGTCCTGGAGAGTGGGCCATAGCACTGGAGGAGATGGCAACAGTAACATTGTGCTTCTCTGGCCTGAGCTATTCATGATCCAAGCCATGAAAGATCTGGTTGTCAAAGGAGCAAAGGTAGCCATCCTCTGGGACATCTGGCATGGAAACTGGGATGGTTGGCAGGAGGAACTCATTGCTTAGGCAGCCTGGGTGCTGAAATTGGAACACACTACTGGCACCAAATCTGTCTGCACAGGCAAATGGGCCCTTCATGAGGGGCACTTAACCTTTTGGGACTGCATCTACATGCCTAATGACCCAGAGCTCTGCTGGAGGATTGTAGAGTAGCACCATGACTCCCAGATTGTAAGACATCCTGGCCAATGGAAGACATTGGAGCTAGTGTCCTGGAACTACTGGTGGCCCCAGATATCCCAGTATATTGGGTCCTACACTAGTACATGCAATCTCTGCCTCTGGACCAAGCCCCAGTGTCATCTCCCCTCTAGACAGCTCCATCCTCTACTTGTCTCCACAGAACAATAGAGATTTGCCTCAGTGGACTTCATTGTAAAGCTCCCTAATTCCCATGGTCACAATGCTATCATGATAGTGCTGGATCTATATGGCAAGCAAGCTCACTTCATCCCCACTCACACCACCTGGTCTGCCATGGGCACTGCTAACCTGTACTGGAAGAATGTCTAGAAGCTCCATGACCTCTCCAATGCCTATGTGTCTGACTGGGGTCCACAGTTCATAGTGGACTTCATCAGAGAGCTCTACTGACTCCTTAATGTGAAGCTTCATACCTCCACCACCTATCACATGCAGCTCAACAGCCAGACCAAATGCATAAATCAGGAGCTCAAGCAGTACCTCTGCCTCTTCTGCAACAAGTTCAGGACAACTGGGACAAACTCCTCCCCAATACCAAGTTCTAGTATAACACCCATGTTCATGCAGCCACTCAAATTTTGCCCTTCTTCCTGGACACTGGATGTCAACCATGCAGGGGCTTTGAACCCCAGGCCTGACCTTTGGAGAATGAAGCCATGAACAAGTTTGTGGACTAGATGAAGATTGCACAGCAGGAAGCCCAGGCAGCTCTGGCAAAGGCAAAGGACAACATGGCATGTATTACAACTGCAGAAGAACCTCAGCACCCAAGTACCAGCCTGGAGATCAAGTTTACCTGGACACATCTGATATTACAACTACCTGACCATCAAAAAAGCTCTCACACCATCTATTAGGACCCTTCACAGTAGAACAGCAGGTGGGGCCCCTAGCTTACTAACTCTGGCTTACAGAAATGTGCCAGCTTCATCTGGTATTCAACATGGTCAAGCTAACACTGAGCCCCAGCAGACCCTATTCTGGGGCAATGCCTGGCACCCTTGCCATCTCTAGTGGTGGTAAACAACAATGAGGAGTACAAGGTGGAGGGGACCTAAATGCAGCTACAATACAAAGTGAAGTGGAAGGGCTCTGAAATCAAGAACATCTCCTGGGAGCTCCAGAAGAATGTGCACACACTGGGACTTGTTAGGGAGTTCCACTGGAGGCATCCAGATGCACCCCAAGCCATGACTACACTTCCCTAAACCAACAAACCCCTCTGGTCTAGGATGTTACATTCAATGTCCAAGCTACCACCAACAAAAACCTCCCCCTGGTGGTGCCAGCTGTGCAAGGACCCCAATTGCATCCCAACCACTCCTGTCTCATTCCAAATTTGGTGCCTTGTTACATGGACATGGCAGCCCAGTCAAATCAGCCCAGGAAGCCCACAGGTGGATGGAGGCCAAAGGCTGGGTCTTCACTGGGAAACCATACAACTGCATGAAGCTTGCATGTGTGCTCATAACTGCAGTTGTTACCTCAAAGAGATCAAAACTTGAAGTCAATGCCAAAAATGCAGTCCTTGCAATTGTGTTCCTGCTGGAGGAAGACATCAATGACAGGCTATCAGACACCTTAGTAGACATGGTTGCATCTAAGGTCCTGAAACACATGGAGCCTGTCATTCACTGCATTGCATTGAACCCTGACTTTGCCTCTGCAAACAACACTGCCCAAGTGGAAACTACCTTAGCCCTCAAGAGCATCTCAGCCCAGCTCAAAATGGTCTCCTCCTCCCTCAACAATGTCATGACTAAGCTCTCTGCCACCCCATTACCTCCCACATTCCAGCTCACAACTACATACACCTTGTCATGGGCCAATATAGCCAGTGCCAAGCCAACCTCAGTTCCAGCCACTTTCAACCCTGTGCTGTCTGACTAACACACATGTCTGCAGCAGAGGCTCATCCACAGTGCAAAAACCATATTAATTACAGTTGACTCCTCCTGCACTAATGCCTCAGTTGATCATTCACCCACTGCAAACTACAAACTGTGGGGCCACATCAATAAACTCCTTGCCAAAATTGACAAGTCAGGTGCTGACCTAGTGGCCATCAATGACATTGCTCCAACTCCAGCCAAGATGGTAGTCTATGGCATCTCCTGGCTTAAGAGGGGTGCTTACCTCCTCAAAATGGACATTGCAGATCCAGCAGCATGCTTTAGAAGCTATGCACATGACCCCACCTGGGATCTTACCAAGACTTGTCTAGGTGACTCAGCACAGGTTGAGGATAAGGCTCACACCCTCATTTTTTGCTTTGTTCCATATGGAGGGATCTTTGACCCCTCCAGAGATGAGGACATTGCTATGCTCAAGATGGAGAATGGCCTCCCATTGGGTTGCATAACCTCAGCTGTCTGGCTGAAATGGATTGACTGACACCATAACAAGCAGACAGTTGCATCCCTCAAGATGATCTGCAACTCTATGGACTCTGGCAGCAGAATGTTCAAAAGTCCAGCATTGCCCAAGAAGCCCTCCTCAGTTCAGCAGTGCCAGATGATTGGGATGTTATTGCTCTGCAAGAATCATTCTTTGATGGACTAGGCAATACCCATGCCACCTGTAAATGAGTTACCCATTATCCCCACTCACACAGGCATGATGGATATAGCTGTATGGGATCCATCCACCTTATCAATGCTAACATCCCTACAGACTCTTATACCTTCCTGGATGTCCCCTCACCAGATGTCACAGCAGTCTGCTTCCATGGGCATAATAGACATATGGTGATTTTCAACATCTACAGTGACTGTACTAACAATGACAGCCTTGTCACTCTCTCCTCCTTTCTTTCTGCCTCTTTCCATCTTGCCTGCCCCTTGCAAATGGACCACATGCTGTGGTTGGGTGACTTTAACCAATGCTACCCAATGTGGGAAATGGTAGACAACTGTCACCTCAACTCATCAGAGGATGACATGCAGGTTCTCCTACATCTGCTGGGTAAATATTAGATGAACTTGGCCCTGCCCCTAGGCCTCTCCACCCTCCACACATCTCAGAACAACTGGAATCATCCAGATAACATTTGGAGGCACTTTAACAGAGCTGACCCCATCATCTCATGCAAAGTCATTCTGTCCCTCTGCCCTCTGGTCACTGACTGCATGCCCATAGTAACAATTGCTGACTTACTGATCCAATGTGCTAACCCACCTCCCTTCAAGAACTTCCAGGAGGTTGACTGGACTGCTTTCAATGCCTCTCTCAAGAAGAAACTTACCACCCAGTCACCTGCACAGATTATCATGTCAAAAAGGGAATTCAATTCCAAAGTGTCTATGCTGATGGTGCTAATTCAGGAGGTGATTGAGGACAATGATTTAGTTCCAATGTGTAAACCCTGCCCATTCACCAAACAATGGTGGACAAAGGAGCTAATGGCTCTGAAGAGGGAGAGGAACAAAGCCAGCAATCTGGTGTACAAATACTGCCACATTACAAATCACCCCACCAGAGCAGAGGCAGACTGTCTATCACAGCTTATGGCTGAATGCATTTGTGAGGCAAAGGAAGAGCACTGGGTGGAGTGGTTGGAAAATATAGACACTGTGCAGATCTACACTGTGAACAAGTATATCATGAGGGAGCCTACTGATATATCCTGTGACAGGGTTCCTGAGTTAGAAACCACCCACAATGAAGCTGTGGGCTGGATGACAACTAATGAGTAGAAAGCAAAGGTCTTAGCTAAGTCATTCTTTCCTCCCCCTTCATGTACCTCCCCTGTCCCCTTCTCTGTGTACCCTAAGCCCCTTCCTGACATCCAGTTCTTCAACCAGAGGCACACCCTGGTGGCCATTGATCAGCTCCAGCCATACAAAGCATCAGGTCCTGATAGGATACCCAATATCATGCTGAAACAATGCACTGATACCCTTATCAACCATTTCTATTACATTTTTCAAGCAGTCCTTGAGCTGGATGTGTACCATGATAGCTGGCATATCTCCACCACCCTAGTGCCTCACAAGCCAAGGAAGCCAAGCTACACAGTACTGAACATGTACAGACCCATAGGTCTCCTCAACATGATTGGGAAGCTCCTCTCCACTATAGTTGCTGCTGACCTCTCTTTCCTAGCAGAAAAGCATGAGATGCTCCCACCCTACTAATTTGGTAGACAACTAGGCCACAAAATCAGCAATGCCATGCTCTTGGTGGTCAACCAGCTCAAGGATGCCTGGCACTCCAGTACCACAGCAGCAGCTCTATTCCTCAATGTACAAGGGGCCTTTCCCAACACTGTCCAAGACTGTCTGATGCACAACATGCAAAAATGTGGGGTCCCAGGATGTTACATATGCCTAACCCAATGCATGCTCACAGGGTGCAAGACACACCTCAAGTTTGACAACTTTGTCTTGGTGCTCTTCAACATTCTCAATAGCACCATGCAAGGCTGCCCACTGTCAATGCTTTTCCACACTTTCTACAACATGCCCCTGATTTGAGCAGTGATGGAGAAATCAAAGTCAGAGCTGGCATCCAGTTTTGTTGATGACTCAATGTTCCTAGCAATGGCAAAAATGACTGTTGAGTGCCATGACATCTTGATGGACATGGTCTAGCACACAGGCAGTGGGTTTGATTGGTCCATGTCACATAACTCTCCCTTTGAGCTGTCAAAGCTTGTCCTCATGAATTTTCCATGGTCCCAACACAACACTATCCCCAACAACCCATCCCTGATGCATGCTAACTCCAATGGTATGGCCACCACCCAGAGAGTGAAGACCATCCCCATATACAAGTACCTGGAGGTTGTCTTTGACTCCAAACTGAGATGGAATGCCCACTACTAAAAGGTGACTGCATGAGCCACATGATGGTCACTTCAGGTGATGAGACTTGCTCAACCTTCCACTGGAATGCCCCCCACCATCTCTGCCAGCTCTACAACACAACACCATTGCAGTCCCAGCATTCACCTATGCAGCTGAAGTTTTGTATACTGGCACACACAACTCCCCATCTGGGAAGAAGCACCTTAGCTCAATTGCAGTGACAAAGAAGCTGGTGACCAGCCAACAAAGGGTGTCAAAGACCATTTTTGGAGCACTTAACACCATAGCAAGCAATGTCCTTGATGTTCACACAAATCTACTGCCAGTTGACCTACTGTTTGATGAGGTTCTGCATAGGGCTGCAGTGTGCCTGTCCTCTCCCATGTTCACACCTCCTTTTCTGTGCTGTATGCAGGGCTGCTGGGCAATTTGTTGCCCAGCACCAGTTCCCCCTACACTACCTGTTCTATACCACAGGAGTCAACCCAAAGAAAATAGAAATAGTGGAGCCTGTCTGCAAGCATCCCAACTACACACCTTCCTTCACTACCCACATAGACAGCAGCAGGGAAAAGGTGCTAATCTCAGCCTCCAAGACCTTCAACTCCACTCAAGCAGCCATATACTGCAACAGCTCCAGCTTCAAGGATGGTGTCAACACTGCAGCAGTTTTGTAGGTGAGAGGGGTTGAGTCCAATCACCTCTGCTTTTACCTGGGACCTGACAGTGACCATACAGTCTATGAGGCTGAAATAGTGGGTACTCTGCTAGCCCTGCACTAACTGACAACCTTAAACAGACAACTCCCTGCACTGGCCATAATTGGCAGTGACAGCCAGGCCATGCTGAGGGCCCTGTCAAACCAGTGCTCCCACCCTGCTCACTACCTCCTAGACCTTGTCCACACTGCAGCCAAATGGATACACACCAGACAGGACAAGATAATTCAGTCTCAGGAACATTGGAGGGCCATGAGCTGGGGCAGCTCCTGGACCAACTGTATCTAGGGCATCATTGACCTGCAGATACACTGGACACCAGGCCACAAAGGATTTGTGCCCAATGAGAGGGTGGACAAGCTTGCAAAAATGGCCACCCAAAGCACCAGCAGTGATGCAAAATCCCTACTGATTGCCCTCCACTGTGCCCTCCTCCCTTCCAGTATCAGTGCAACATGCCAGCATGCACTCAAGGAACTGCAGGCAGCATGGCAAACACAATGGAAGCTCTCCCCTTGATACAAGTGGAGCCACATAATCAACCAGTCCCTCCTGTCTAAGAAATACCTGTGCTTAATAGAATCCCTTGACTGACACTAGTCCTCCCTCCTGATTCAGCTCAGGACTCACCATATCACCCTTGACCAGTACCTGTTCTGCATCAGACACTCTGAACACTGGTGTGCCCCCATTGCAGCAACCTCACAGTCAAAATGGTCCACCACCTCCTCTTTGAATGTCAACAGTATCAGTCAAGAGACATCATTATCTGTGGTGGAGATTGCAATGCAAAGCTGAGTCCATGTCTTACCTCCTCAATAAAACCAATGCCTTCAAATCCCTCTTCAGATACATTGACACAATAAAGTGGCTCAAGCCTATCATGAACCCTGGATCTTCCACTATGGCTGCAAGGCCCCAACAGGCCTCTGACCCTTAAATTCTCTATTATTCTATCTTACACACACCTCATCTAATGTCAGCCAGGGAATCTATCCCATCTCACAAGTCAACCAGGTGATCCAGAACTTCTTCTACCCTGCACATTAAGATGCTGCATGCTAGAGGGGGGGTGATGTCAGGGACTTCCATTTCTGACCTCTGCACCTAACCTATGCTGACTCTCCTTGATCCACTCCCCTTCCTTGAGGCTTGTTCAACACCTCCAAGGCACTCTTCAGATCCCTGGAGATCTCTGGGGTTCATTCTCCTTTTTGCAAAACCCCCAGAACTTGCTGTGCTTCCTCATCAAGCACTTTTCTGAGGTTAGGGTTAGCTCCAGTCATTTATACAGTTGTCCTGATGCCTCTACCACCTGCTGATGTGCTGCACCAAGCAGCAGGGATCCTTAGACTTGTTCTCTTCAGGTTCCCCTCTGCTAGGTGATTAGTTACTATTTGATATTGTCAGTTACCTTCTAATATACTTTGGATTCCCCTCTTCTAGTTGTGTGATTTAGCCACTGCTCCTGGAGGTTGCCCTCACAGCCTTGTGAGCAGCACATTCCAAACTTTAAAGCATGTCTGGAAGAGTTGCTGACCTTTTCAGCATTGAAATGAAGAGCTTGACAGCATTGACATACAACACTCATAGGACCATGATAATGTGATGGAGGTTCATTTAAATAATGCTGTCTTGCTCTCAGAATATGCTGAATAGTGCTGGGAGATTGTTGATTTTGTAAAGGAGGCTGTCTTGTCCTTGAAATAGGCTAAATAGGAGGAGGCTGCTGTTGAATTTGTGGGCCAGGAACATTAAGAGCAAGTTCCAATTGTTCCTCTAGTATATGTCCACAGGTTTAATTCAATTGAGTGATACTGCTGGTAACTCACATTGTATAGGATCAACTTTATCCTGTACAGGTTGATCAAAGTACTCCAAATCATTTTGCATCATCTGGTCAAAAGCTGCATGAACATGCTCCAATTCATCTTGAGGTTGAGAACCTAAACCATTAAAGTCTTCTTCCAGATCAGCTACATGTTCCTGTTCCTAACCTTGTAAAATCCTTCAAGCCATAGCTTGATTCAAAGGCCTATGTTCAGGGTTGAGGTCTACATCCTATTATCCCTTGTCAGTCAAGGTAGCATTTTAAAGTTATCACTTGCTCTGAATTGGTCTGCTTCCTGTCTTCTTGCTTGCTGCAAGGCAGCTAATGCTTATTGTTGCCTCTCCTGTTCTTGCTGCCTCTGCTGCTCTTGAGCCATAGTAAGATGTCTGAGCCTTTCTTGCTTTTACAATACTGCCAGTGCCAGCTGATCAACTTGTCTTGGCCTATTATTTCTTCTAAGTGTAGGAGTTAATGGTTAATGCATAAATAACCCAATACACACTTTGTTATGTGTTTGATGTGTCATTGTTACTAATTATCAGCATTGATTGATGCATAAATGATTCAATACACACTTTCTTATGTGTTTGATGTGCTATTACTCTAATCAATAATATTAAGCATTTGATCAATGCATCAATAATTAAATACACACTTTGTTGTGTGGGTCCTTTCTCCCATACATTTTGAGGTCATGTTGACCTGGGAAACATGCAAGGCATGAAAAACAGTGTCCACTAAATCACATTCTGGACTTAGTGAAATTGTTCAAATTTTCTTATCTGTAGCATTAGTCAGCATTAGTGATCAATCAAAGTCCTGCTCAGCTACAGTCTCCTCATCAGATGAAATCACAATGCATGAGTTAGCTGTAATGGAGCTTTTAGGTGAGCTGAGGTAGAGCTGAGTGATGAGATGCTTGATATCACTATAGGCCAATGCATTTGGCAATGAATCATGAACTTCAACTCTTGTTTTACAAAATGAAGTAGTGAGTTGAAAAACTTGACATAAAAGGATGAAATATCTTACTTTCTTTGCTGTTGCATTACATCTTTGAAAGTGCAGATGAGAGGTGGGGGAGATATGTTTGTTGACTATACATTTATATATATCACTTGAACTCATGTGTGGTGTTGAAAAAAGTAAACATCAGTTAAACAACAGTTAACACTCTCCTAAATACCAACTGAACTCACCATCATATTATAGAAAATGTTCCTCCTTCACATCTTGATCAACCATCCAGACATGCATTGAGGAACCTGCAAAAATGATCACTCCATAAAAAAATTATGTTAAGAAGAGTGTGGTTGAAAAAGCCTTAGCAGAAGTTGAGAATGTAATAAAAAAGGAATGTAAGGCCTTACTATAGAGTGATATTGATGCCTTGACTGTAAGGGAGACCTCTGGAGGCTGTGGCTTGATAACACAACTGGCAGAGGGAGATTTAAGTCTATTCAGCATCTACAAGAAGTCCAAGAGTTCTAGCTACTCACCTAGCAGAGGGGGATCCAAAAAGAACAAATCTAAGGATTTGCAATGCCAGCATTTGGACAATCTACTCTAGTGCTTCTGAAAAAAAACATGCAATGACAACTAAATCTAGAACCTGATCCAGAAATGGAAATCCATCATAAATGGCCACAATCTCTAGCCTCAGGGCACATGACTACATGATAGTAAAACCATTGGATAGCCCTTGGTTGAGAGTACTTATCACCAGAAGATGGGAGGACAAGCATGAGTAACAGGCCCAGAATAAGGGAAACAAACAGTCACTTGACATCAACCCCCCTCTAGTGTGTGGCATCTTGACATACTGGGTAGAAGAAGTCACAGATTGCCTGGTCAGTCATGGAGGTAGGATACATGCCTTGAATTGCCTTGGGTGCATTGTAGTCCCTGTTATAGAAGTTGATGCACACACATTAGCCTGTGGTTTCCAATAGATGTCCTCAATGCTATGTCCCTTACACTTTACCTTGAACTGCAACTTCCCCCAGAACACCCTGCTATCTAGAACATCCTCTACCTCATACTCCTCCTCATTATTGACAAGAAATAGTGGTGGTGGTTTAGGGTGACAGCCAGGAATAGGATCTTCTGGAGCTGGGAACAGTTTGATAATATTGAAGGCTGAGTGCAGCTGATGCAGACTAACAGGGAGCTTCAGTCAATATGTTAGTGGCCCTACCTGTTTCTCCACCATGAAGGAACCAATGTGATGATGATGTGATCCTTTGCCACATAGCTTCTGAGCAGTGATAACCACAAAGACAGCCAGATAAGGTAGCATTGCCAATAGGATTCTGTGTTAGAAAGGGGGCAAGTTGTAATTGTTCCTGGTTACCTGTGCCTAACAGTCTAGGCTATTGGTTAGACATTTAGCAATTGGCATACAAGCACTAGCAACACATTGTTAGACATTAGTGACCTAGTGGAAAATAGGGTATGTGTAGGGGGATGACCCCATTATAGGTAAGTCCAACTCTATCTGGCCTTAGTCATAGGACTCACATCATCTCTAGCATTACTGACCAACCAGTCACCATGCCTACACCTCCCAGATAGTAGTAGTCAGCCTCTCATAGTCATTGGGCCCTATTTCCCCTTTAGTCTTATTGTTAGTCATTACTGCTTAGCATACCCAGGCCACTTACTACATATAACATTAGTCACAGCATAGTCACAGATTCAGTATATCAGCTGATCAGCAGGATAGAATATCCTCTGACCAAACATTAGCAGTATTTGCCTGGTCTATCCATTGAACTGACTGTGAGGATCCCAGTGTCATTTCTGTCAGTTAGCTTGCTACACTCACCCCTTGCCTGACTTTTAGCTGCTGCTGTGCTTCTTACTCTTGCTTATCACTTGTGTTGGCTGGCTTCTGCAGACAAGTCTGTGGTAGCATTTGTCCCCTCACAGTATGAGTGAATGCTTGGATAAACTCAGAGCATGTCAAGGTGGTGACTGGTAATAGAAGGAAAAGGAGTTAGCATACATGGTGCTAGCCTTAGGTGCTAGCAGTAATCTGGTAAAATCTAACAAAGAACAAGGAAGTACCCATAGGTGGTACTTGTCTTTAGTAATGCAAAGCTAAGCATTAAGGACACTAGTGGCTTTGGTGCTAGGTTAAGCAGCAAGTTCAAAAGCATTAAGCTTTTTAGCAGGCTAGCAGCTGTCACAACCTACCTCCGGTCTTGTGAGCCTTGCCCAATTAATGCCATCAGCTCCAGAGCATACATTAAACTCCTATAACCTCCTCTTTGACCCCTGGCACCCACCATGGCAGACCCCAACACTTCTCTGGCAAATCCCAGTGCTTCCTCCAGTAAAGCCCATCACTTCTCCAACCTTCACTAAAGATCCAGATGACCCCAATGCTTCTTCTGACTCCCCCCCAGCATCATGCATTATGGGTCCACATCAAACATCAAGCATCACTGCAACCTGCCTACCAATCTCTGGACATTCCCCACACCCAAGCAATCACAGCCAACATCTGTCATATTGATGCAGTCCTAACAAGCCTAACAAGCCACAAATGCCAGACCCATGACTCTTAAAGGGTCCCCCATCAATATTTTATTCATAGAGTAATATCAGTCACAGTAGTCTTATATTATCTTAGTTTTGTTTTGTTGTTCCAATCTTGTGTTTGTTTTATATTGTTTCAATTCCATTTTGTTCTTGTTCTTGTTCTCATCTCATTCCTGTCTTGTCTTGTTTTGTCTTTTTTTGTTTCCATCTTGTCTCATTTATGTGCCTCTCTTATCTTGACTCTATCTTCCATTTCATCTCCAGCCTCCATTTCCATTTTCATGTTCCTGTGCCTTTCCCCACAATCTCATATATTCACTCAGACTCCATTCTGAGTTCTCCCCAAGGTCTGATCACTTAGTATCTGATCTCCCTTCATCCCTGATCCTGCAGTTGTGTGATCCCCAATGTCCCCACATTCTTGATAGCTACCCCCAGAACTCTGTTCTTTACATCCCAGCACTTGTCCATTGCTCATGCTACCTCTTACACTTCCCCAGAGCTCCCTAGACCTACTTGAATCACTTCTTAGGCCACACCTTCTCATTTCCTCATGTCTGGAGCTTGCTAGAGCACAGATTATATGTGTAGCATGTTATATCTGCCTAGTAAGGACTCACCCAGTGGATCTGAGCCTTATAAAGGTGACCTCTGGAGGCTGTGGCTAAGTCACACAACTGGCAGAGGAAGATCTAAAGTCTATTCAGTACTGTACAAGGGTCTATGGATATAACTACTCACCTGGCAGAGGGAGATCCAAAGAGAACAAGTCTAAGGAGCTCCCTGGCCAGGTGTGGTGCTTCAGGAAAACTTCTAACCCTAACCCAAAGGTGCAAACTCCGAAAATTGCCATAACTCTGAAGATTGTACCAAAAATAAAAATCCATTGTAAATGGCCTTGATCTCTGGACTCATGGCATGTGGCCACATGAAAATATAAACAAAAGATAGCCCTTGGTCAAAAGTATTTGTCATTGGAAGATGGGAGGATGGTGATGAAAGACAGGCCTGGAACAGAGGAAACAAACCAGAGGGTCCAGTATGAACAGTCCCCTGACAAGCCCCTGAGGTCAGCAGAACCTGACAGCAGCATGGATATAGGTGATAAAATTGATTGAAGGGGGTTTGTGTGCTATGTACATGGTAGAAATGTAGTGTGGTATTTATACCTTAGGGAGCTGGCTGCTAAAGTAATAAGTAATTAGTAAAGTCCATCTTGGTAAGTAGAATCTTTGTAATGAATGTCTTGTGTGGCTGGCAGCCACCACTATAGTTCTTGGTATGGATGCTGGCATATTGAGTTGGTGAGGGGCTGTTATGTTCTTGGCAGATTTCAAAATATTCAAAGTTTGCAGTGAGTGCCAGGGTAAGATCCTTGTGCCGAATAGGCCATAGTCATCTGATGTATTGTCCTTGTGATTCAGAAAGTGCCAGTATGTGTATGTGTTGCTGCCATTGTGACTCTTGTGACTGCCAGATAAGATAAAGCAGATCATTGGCTGCCATCTGCAGATAGCAATGTCCCTGGCTCATTGACAATGTGACAGCTTTTGAGATGGCCTTGTGATTTTGATGTCAAAACTGTCCAGGTACATGTGGTCTCCAGGCTTGTATATCAGGGCTGGTGTCTGCCACCAGTCATAGTATTGTGCCATGTCATCCTTTGCCTTTGTTAGTGCTGCCTTTGCTTCCTTCTGGGCCCTCTTCATCCTGTCTACAAATTTGTTCACTGAGTCATTCTCAGAGGGATGTGCCCAAGGTTTAAATCTCATGCAAGGGTGTTTGTCTGTGTCCAGGAAAAACAAAGTCATCTGAGTTGAAGAATGAATGTGGTTGTTGTATTGGAACTCTGCATCTGGTAGGAGCTCATCTCAGTCATCCTACCTCTCATTACAGAACAGGCAAAGATACTGTTCTAACTCCTGGTTAACATGTTTGGTCTGACTTTCTGAAGGGATGATAGGCAGTGGTAATATAGAGCCTCACTCCCAGCAGGCAGTATAGTTCCTGAGTGAATTCTGCCACAAACTGATGGCCTCATTCACAAGCATACCTGTCTGACAGGCCATGGAACTCCTAAACATTCTTTCAATACAGGATAGCTGCTCTTAAAGAGCAGATGATGTGAGTGGGGATGAAGTGGGTGGGCCCTGCTTGCCATAGAGGTTCACCATCACCATTACTGCAGCATACCCATGCATCTCTGGGAGTTTGACAATGAAGTCCACTGAAGCAACCCTCCAGTAAGCAGTGGGGACAGAGAGAGGGTGGAGCTGACCCATGGGAGGCTGATGGCAAGGCTTAGTGCAGAGGTAGAGATTACAAGTACTGGCATAAGTGCCTTATCTTCCATCTACTAGGATGCCCTGCTATATGGGGGTCACAGTGCTGCTCAACAATGTGTTGACAGAGCTCAGGAATGTTAGGCACATAGATGCATCTTCAGAAGGTTGGAAGCCTGTGCTGAAGATCTCATTCATCTGCATGCACTGTCTTAACCCTGATTTCTTGTCAGGTTTGAAGGGCCTGAGCAGCCTGGGTCACTACATCCTCTTGCACACCCTCCTGGTTCCCTTGTCAAGTGTCCCTGAGGATGTTTGCCTCATTTCCTTGGACTGCAATCCCTTCCAGAGCCCAAATGGCAAAAAGCTCAATTTTGAGGATGATGATGTTGTCATTATTACCTGCTCCAATGCTATAATCAGCTCTCCTAGACAATGCATATGGTTTGCCCATGCTCTGCCCAGGTTTGTAATACAGCAAAAAGTCAAAGTTGGCCAGATACAGGAACCAGTGAGCTTGGTGTTGATTGAGCTTCTTCACTGTGCAGAAGTACTTGAGGTTCTTGTGATCTGTCCAAACCTCAAACTTGTGCTGTGCACCCTCAAAGAAATGCTGCCATTCTCCAAAAGACCAGATGATGGCAAGCAGTTCATTGTCATGAATCTCATAGTTCCATTCTACTGCATTTTTTGAGTAGAAGGCTACAGGATGCCACTTGCCATCCTCCTTTGACTGCTGAGAAAGGACTGCTCCCATGGCAAAGTCTGAGCTATCTTTGCTTTAACATGGAAGGGAGAGTTGTCATCAGGGAATAGGAGGACAGACTTAGAATTATTGGCTTGCTTGAGAGCATCAAAGGCAGCTTGCTGCAAGGACTCCCATCACCATGCTGCATCCTTAACAGTGAGGTCAGAGAAGGGATGAGCATGAGTGAGAGAAATCCTGAATGAGAATCTTCAGTAAAAATTGATAAAGTTCAGAAAGGCCTAGACTTCCTTCTTGTTCTTTGGCTTGTGCCACTCAGCTATACCTGCCCCCTTAACTGGGTCCATCTCAGCCATTCCATGTGAGATGATCAAACTCAGGTAATCCACCCTAGTCTGCTCAAACTCACACTTCTCAGGCTTAAGGTAGAGCTGGTATTGGTGGAACATTCCAGGACAATGCATATGATCAAGGGCTCCAATTTTGCAGTCCTGTCAAGATCACCATCATGGAAGATACCCATACACTGTGAGATGTACTCATTTCAGGTGAGTGCATATAGGTTAAGTGGACATGGCAAGAAAGGGAGGCATGTGCAAAGGCAAGGCAAGAGAAGATTGTCAGTGGAGAGATCATGGTCAAGAAGAGGAAGAGGAAATCAGATGCTGGTGGGCCCAGGAAGTCAAAGACTCTGGAGAAAGAGCCTTGCCAACAGGCTGAGGGCAGTGTTGGCAAGGATAGCAAGGGAGAGAAAGAACTTTGCTAACGTGCACAGTTTCTTGGACAGTTCTACCTTTCTATAGTGATTATATCATCTTGGATGAATGGTCAAATTGGACACAACCTAGTCTATAGACTTTCTGGCATTTTTCGAGCAATTTTGAGGGATATGTCGTGCCCATCATTGGCGACAGTGAGCACGAAGGTTCCGGCATCAGCGATCACATTACCAAGGTGGCAGGGTCCATCAAACATCATGTCGATGAACAGACCGGATCAGAGACCCGAAGAAGCGCGTGTGATAACTTCTCTCAATTTTTCCTGATTTTTCTGCTATTTTTTGAAGTATATTCGAGCTCGTCATGAGCGACGACAAGCAGAAGGCGGGCGGAGTTGGGAGACGCGTTGACAGCACCACCGACAGCACCAAACGACGTTGGCAGATGGCTTGTCAACATCCATGACAACGTAGTACATTTTTTTTTACAAGTTATGAGTATTATCTACATCATTGAGAACTAACCTAGTCAGGGCCTAATTTGCCCTGATGTATGATCGCTATCTGATAATGCTCCAGGAATTTCTTCGACATAATATATACGTCAATCTAAGTATCAGGTACTGAGAAGTGAAGAAGTTTGAGCTGGGGAGTTCGATCGTCCCTTGCGCAGTGACTGGACCTGTTCTATACTGCAAATGGCAAGGGCAGTAGTGACTCCATCGTTCTTGACCAAAGTTCGAGATAATCCATATCTCCAAAACCAACCATCACCCCATGAACCATCTTCACACTGCATAGAAAGAAGAGTCATCAAATCACGTTCGGCTACAAGATCCACTACCGTCGCAGCAATAATTCGGGCGGCAAGAGAAAGGGAATCCCCTTCAACACCGAAACGTTCCATAACTCGTTCTTTGAACACTGTCCCCAGGCGTTGGCGTACTTCCACAGAGTTCTGGAGGAGACGGGAGAGGAAAAACAAGAAGTGATCAGCACTGACGTAGTAGTATGTCCCTGAGATGTATGCGCGATTGATAAGGACCTGCTCGATCCAATCGAGTGTCCCAGAAAGTTCATGACCTCTCTTGTTTTTGTAAAAGAGGTTGAGCACATTTACGCAAACTATGGGATCTATAGAAGATGGTCCATCAGAAAAGACATTGATCAACACAATGCACAAGTCTACCTATACAGGGACGAGAGTGATCGAAATATACTTGAACGATTCCATCGGGGTCTTGGGACCCAAGTACTCTGTTCATGAATTCATGTTTTGTGTCCCTGTCGACATGTTCGTAGACGGTGAGATAAATTGAGATCATGTCAAGGTCATTCCTAATAGGCACTGTCACATTCTTAGTCTCTGTAGAAATGCTGAATCGGACACACGGAAACACTTTGTCTGCGAGCACACCACCATTGAAGAGGTTATATTGCCCCGGATACTTTGCCATATGATCGACACAAGACCTTTCAAATTTCACGTCAAAATTTTCGATACCATACAAAGAAGAAGTAAACTCACCCATTGCCCGTAGCTAGGAGGATGACAAGCGGTGAAAAGACCTGACATAAAGCAATAGTCGGACCATCTCTGGCGAGTAATGAAATCCACTGAACAGACCTCCAGCAATTCAATATCATTCGAGGTGATGGATTTCAGGTTCTTGTGAGCGGCTAGAAATTTCTTCCCACGCAAAATGGGATCGTAACAAAGATTTCTGAGGTCTTTGATCACCTTCGATTGGTCGTCAAAAATGATACCATACATTCCAAAGGATCGAGCTGCCAAGACATTCTCCAACTTATCGTCGATAAATATTGTGCGGGAAGGATCTATCCCAGCTTTCTCGATAACGTGTTTGAAGAAACCAATATTGGGTTTACACTGACGGGCAGAAGCACTGAGAGGAGAGTCCTCGTCAGCCAGCATCAACATAGATTAAGAGACATACGATGTAAATGTATGATCAAAGAGCGCCCACTCTGCTGGGGTCGCCTTCGTTCTTAACACCTCCCAGTCCGGCGCCGATATGTTGGACATAGCATAAATTGAAAGACCCGCTTCCCTCAGCTCCCGAATGACCTCGAGCATTTTCTTGTTGCTCTGCAAAGAGTCTCGTACAGCTTGGGAGGCTTCCTTAATGGCAGAAGGATCAATCGAAAGTTCCTTCCCAATGAGAAGATATACTCCGGCCTCGTCGAGATTGCCCTTTTCGTACTCCGACCAATGAGAGGAATGAAGAATTTTGCGAACGAGTTTTGGTCCAATGGGAGAATTCGGCGTGGATAGAGTCCAGGTAAAGAGCACGTCACCGAGGTCAAATATGATAGTGGAATAGAGCCTAGAGTTGGAGGAAGTATTGTGAATGTCACTGGAAGTCATTGGTCTAATGGGATATGGGGAAGTACGGGTCTGTCAAATTTAATCAAACCTTTTCACTTTAAATACGCAGGCAGCACCCCTGATGTTGGTCCTACCACCGTTACAGTAGATACTTCCATTTTGGATGTCGAACTTCTTATGATTCCAGTTTTCATTTTCAAACATTAAGCCTTGGGTTCTCGGATCCTGTCCAAACGAACAACTGTCATAACAGAACACGAACAAACCCCGGGCATCAATAACACACCAACTCTTCCGCCTGTTCCATTTGGCGGTCTGTGTCACATGTGATAAAACAAGGGCACCAGTAGTCTCTCAGTGTGGCACCTCGAGTGCTTTATACGGGGATAGATTATGTCTAATTGTTGCGGTAAAACTGACAACGATCTTGAAAGACAAGTGTGGGAGCGGCGCAGAATGCGGACTCGACGGAATTCGCGGAGAGTAAATATGTACTTGGCTATCACACAGTGCTCATTCGTGGTACTCCTGTTACCCTGCCCACCCTCGGAGACCTTTGAACTCTGCACGATCACCTCCTTGGTGCGTCTCCTGCCAACCAGCGCTACTGATGTGCTTTATGTTGAGATTGTATGCCGGAGACCATTCCTAACGACTTAGCAATTATTTGGTCCCAAAACTTAGAGGCAGTCCAAAAATGAAGTCGCCGAGGTTGTTCCTTGCCCATTTGTCCTCACTTTTTGTTCCCACATGCCCGGTTGTTCCTTGCCGATGACCCCACAAAGCAGGATCCAGCCAAAATTGTTCTGATAAAGTATGCTCGATTCGACTTTGCTCCACTCGAAAAATTAGACTTTGAGCAGCATCGAGCTGTATCAGCTGTCAATCTCGGTACAGCTTGATTGTCTCTAGGATCCCGTAAACTACAGATGTTATATACGGGTAGCCGTAACGTGTCATTCCTGTCTTTGCACTTGTCTTTCATGGGCGTAATTAGTATGGACGTGACCCGTATAGACTAGTACTCAGACGGCCGTCGACAGCCGTTCCGACATCTAGAATAGATTGAGGTTGTAGATGTCGGACTTTAAAATGAGGGGAAAAACGTGTTGACCAGGCCTCCCCTTAATTTAGTCTCCGATGGAGCACGTGAAAACATGTGATGAGAGACCGAATCTTCATTTGGAGTGATGCTTATGTAATACATCCCTGCCTTTTCCCCTCCAACCTGCTCAATCCTTTTCCTTTCCATCTTACTCACTCTCATCTATATTAACATTTACACTCATTATTATTGACTTTCTCTTTCACATTCAAACTGTACCATTTTGATTGCTCTTTCCCATCCACTACTCAAAAACCCACAAATTGTGCTCATTTATTATCTGTCAAATTGCATTTGAGGTGTGTAACAGTATTGTACCTCCATATTGCCTATGTCTACTCCCTTTCTGCTTGTATGGTCTTTTTCTTTGTTATATATCCTAACCTTTCTTTTTAGCATAGCCCCTATGCTGCTTCTTTCATGCCTTGTCATATCTGATTGTGGCAATCTATGTGTGTGTTGGGGAAGATTGTGCCAATGCTGTGTTTCATGCATGGTGGAATTCCTGATCTAATTAATAATCATCAGGTAGAACCAATGTGTTCAACCTCTAGATCTTGCGATCATTGTGTTTGACAATGGCCCATGTTCAACAATCTATACAGGAATACTGATTGTTGAAAAAAAAAAGAAAAGTGGTGATACAAATGTGGCTGAAGATCAGACAAGTATCAATTTGTGCATAGCCACCAACATGTAGTACCATGCCATGTCACCCTTTGCCTTTGTTAGAGCTGCCTTTGCTTTCTCCTGGGTCCTCTTCATCATGTCTACAAATTTGTTCACTGAGTCATTCTTAGAGGGGCATGCCTGAGGTCTAAATCTCATGCAAGGATGTTTGCCTGTGTTCAGAAAAAATAGAGTCATCTCAGTGGAAGAATGAATGTGGTTGTTGTACTGAAACTCTACATCTGGCAGGAGCTCATCCTGGTCATCCTGCCTCTCATTACAAAATAGACAAAGATATTGTTCTAACTCCTGCTTAACATGTTTGGTCTGCCTATCAGACTGAGGATAATAGGCAGTGATAGCATGGAACTTGACCCCAAGCAGGCAGTATAATTTCCAAATTAATTCTGCCACAAACTGAGGGCCTCAATCAGAGACATACCCATCTGACAGGCCATGGAGCTTTTACACATTCTTTTTACACAGGGTGGCCACTCCTAGGGCTGAACAGATGGTGTGAGTGGAGATGAAGTGGGTCTGCTTATCATAGAGGTCCACTATCACCATTATTGCATCATATCTAGCCTCTGAGAGTCCAACAATAAAGTCCACTGAAGTGACACTCCAGCAGGCAGCTAGGATAGGGAGAGGGTGGAGCTCATCTATGAGAGGCTGACAACAAGGCTTGGTGCAGGGAAAGAGGTCACAAGTACTGGTGTAAGTGCCTATGTACTAGGATATCTGAGGCCACCAGTAATTCCAAAACACTAGTTCCAGCATCTTCTATCTGCAGGCAGAACTGGTTGGTCCATGGCATCTTTTGATGCCATAATTCATATCCTATACATGGGGACCTCAATAGTAGGTCCTTGCAGTCTACTCTTGGTGATAGAGACTTCAGTGAGGGCAAGTGGTTTCTTACTGTCATTATTCCAAGTGTAATAGCCATTTTTGTACATCTTCGACTTGACACACTCCTCCTCAGCCTGAGTTCCAACAGACTCAGCCTCATGCTTGTCATTGATTTCAGCAGGCTCATTGTCCTGCTCATCAATGGCTTCACTCATATTTGAGGGAGCAGCTATATGTGCTGCTCAAATATATGCATAAGGAGCTGGTTTACTCCAACTTTTTCACACTTATGACAAGTCATGGATTGTCCAGCATCTTTGCCTGGTTGGCCCAATGTAATGGCCAACACATTTTTCCCAGTAGCAAGATGTTTTCTTGCCACCTGTACTGCACTAGCAGATCAGGGAAGACATTGGCTTCCATCACTTCACTGTAACTGAGGCTCCAAGGCCAGCCATGCTGCTGGCTTCTTTACCCTTCTAGGCATCTGTGGACAGGATCCCTGCCCTGTCAACTCCATTTGTTTGGCTCAGGCCAGCCCAAACTTGTGGGACTGTGCTGCAGCCAGCAACAAAGTTTGCCCAGATCAGCTTTTCACATTGCACTCTAAGTAATGCACTGCAGTCTTGATACTGTTTTTGTAGGCCTTAGCCTCCAAAACAATTTCTTCCATGGTATTCACTTTAGAGCAAGCCCCCTATTGCATATTAACACTCTGGGCATGTCAGAGGGTATCCCTCCTAAGAATCACTCACAAATGGTGAGTTTGGCTGGAAATATGGCCATGTTTGAAGGATGGTCCAGCAGGGCATCATAGAAGCCCTGTACTCCCTCTTCAATTGCATACACCATATTGCAGAATGCATCACAGGCAGCTTGCATTGTTGAGGGTTGTACAAAATTGTTTGTACAATCTGAGGATCACATCCTTGAACCTCTAGTTGGACTGGGTACTGTTGATGTGAATAATGTGTTGCAGGTACCATCTCAGCACTTTCACAGCTAAAAAGTCCATAAGTATGAGAGCTCTCTCATGGTCACACCCATTGCCACCATACTAAGCTACTGCATAAAATATGCAAATGCTCATAAGCCAGTCTTCAAGTTCACTGAACTTGGCTCATCTGGCATAGGGATTAATCATCTTGGATGGATCACTCCTCCAAGGTTTATGTCCATCTGGTATAGCCAGCCAGACTAAGAGCAGTTGCTCCATTACCAGTCTTAGACAATTGTGCATTGTCTGATGACAATATTTGTGGGCTTCCTCCACTTCCAGTGTGGTGAATTGTCTACAATGTTGCAGAGGCATTGAAAACTTTTGTGGCTGTCTCTCAGGGAGGACTGTTGTCCTCTTCATATCAGCCAGTTGTTCCACAGATGTAGGATCTATGTTGTCCTCCTCATCATTATAGGGAGGACTGCCTGGTCCTCCTAGACTTGGGAGGCCCCCACCTGAAGGCAGTGGTGGCCCCCAACCTGGGTAGGGTGGTCCTCACCTGGGTCCTCCATCACCACCTCCCAGGGGCAGTGGTTCTCAATGCAGCTCAGGAGGTAGAGAGGGGCTAGAGTCTCCTCCTAGACTCTGACTCTATTCAGAAGGTGTTTCCTTTTATAGCCAGACTGACCCAAGCATGCAGCCAGACTATAAGTTGTCCCTGTGTGCATGTCATCCACTCCAGAGCAACTTTCATGCTCCTCAGTTTTTATTGGCTGTGTATGTTCTGGCAGAATGTACCCTCCTAGCCAAATATCAGAAGTGGTGTCTCCTTGAAACACCCCTCCTTGATCCTCTGCAAAGGACTGTTCAAAGTCCTCCAGATTGCCATTTGAAAATGCTGTAGCACAATCTGGTCTTCCCATGTCAATGCCCTCCACATAGGCCTAGTAGGACTACATTGCACCATGGGTTGTTTGATGCCTGCAAGAGGATCAATGCCTTATTGACTGGGGAAAGTGGGGATAGCAAGACCTCCCCAATGAATAGTGATGGTAGTGCTGAGGATACCTAAAATCTTTGCAACTTCTTCTGCTGGAGGTAGTCATTCATCTCCTGTGCTAAGAAGATCATGTAAATGTATGAGATTGTTCATAAATGTGCCAGTATGCACTCATCATGTGTATTTGGCTATGTACCTTCAAATATGTTTTTCCTAGTTGATCATACCTCAGTTTGTTTTACTCCCTGAAGTGCAACTGAGGTATGATGTTTCCTTACTTACACACTACTTACATTTACTTACTGTTCATCCTAATCTGCAGATATGCTTTCTAGGTATTTAATAATAAGTTCATTCTACTCTCTGAAGTGTGACTGAGTCTGTGTGTATGCTTATTAGATCTCCCACCATGTTCCACTTCAGTTTATAATCCTTAACAGGTTATGGGCCCCATTGCCTAACACCATTCAGAATCAGACAAGCCCAAGAAGAGCTTATACTCACCACTTGTGTAATCACTATGCAAAAATTAAACTTTAATCTTCCTAAGATCACTTGAATTACCTCAGAACAATGCCTTGCACCACAACATAACAGGTTTAGAGGCAACTACTTGTCCCATTCTGAAGGGACCCAAGAACTTCCAAATCTGAAAGATCAGAATCATTGCAAAGCTAAGGCAGGAGAAAGTCTGGGATGTTGTCACCAAAGCACCCATGCCTATGATGAATGTTGAAACACAAGTTTCCCATCACCTCAACCTTCAACCAATGCTGCAGGTGCAACAACATCTACCCAGCATCACAGAGATGGCTGGACCACACAAGACTATAAGGTTGCTGGCATCATTGCTGCACACATCTCAGACAGACTTGCAATTAAAGTTGGAGAACTGACACATGCAAAGAAAATGTATGACAAACTGGTGAAGATGCACAAAGCCACCAATGTTGGCATCAGTGCTTTCTACACATTTGTGACCATGCTCAACCACAAATGGGATGGATCCCTCTCCACACTCAGTGACCACATATCTGCCATCTCTGCCACAAACTCAAAACTTGTAGCCATGTAGAAAGATATTAACTCCAAGTTCCTAGCATTCATTCTGCTAAACTCACTCCCTGATGACAACATATAGTAATTCTTTTGTGCCACCTTCCTAAATTCCCTTGCTGATAAGACCCATTTGTTGCTGAGCACTGTTACCACCATCTCTGACTATCTTATCTTAGGCAGCACCCTAATGTTGACATAGCCAAGCCCCATCATGTGAAGCTTAGTACTTCAATCTAGAAAAACATGGTCAAGACCTTTCCTCAGCAACAATTGCCAGTGACACCACCTGGCAACAAGATGACTTTGCCTTTTGAAACAGATATAAAAAGACATGTGACCCAGATTCTCCATTTTTCTTGTCTTGCTTAACCAACATGAACAGCATCTACACTTCAGATACTGATGTATGGTATGATTCTTTTATATTTAATAGATATTATGCAGCTTTTTGACATTGTGCACATATCCTTGGTAAGTGTACTGACACCTAGTATGCATTATGGATGCATTGACAGACACAATTGCTGGCAGTGACTATCTTTTCTTTGCTGACTACTACACTTATAAATTGTATAAATACCCCCTGTACATAACTAGTAGAGACAGATGAAGGTCTCTCAGCTCTCAGGCTTCAGATCTCTCTTTCACTTACTCTCATCATCATTAGCAGCTTGGCAACAAGCTTTAACAACCTAGTTTTTGATTTAGCATGGGCACCATCTGAGAGTGCCTCTTTCTTCTTTTGCTTTAGCAATGTTAGCAACTATGGCCAGTGACTAGTCTTGCACCTTCACTAACCCTAGTGACTTCCCATAAAACCCCATTCTTAGCATCATTCACCCTAGACCAGTGACCTTTCCCTTTGCCCCTTCTGTTTGCTCCTTACATCTATATCAACTCCTTGTTACTGACTAGCATCTTGTGCTAGTGACAGCATCACTACTAGTCCCCCCCTAGCCATACCTCTCCTATTGTTTTGGTTATCTGGGACACTTACAGACTTGCCCCTCACTTATCACCTTCCTATTGCCAGCTACCTTATCTGATTGGATGTGATCAAGCAGCACATCATCACTCCTGGAACATCACTAAGTTTCACCACCCTTGTGGAATGCCTCACATTCACAGCAACAGCCCAGCAAAGTACCTCATCTAGGCTAATGCAAACTCAGCATGCAAAAAGAAGGAGAAATCTGACAAATGGTGCAATTATCACAAGTCTTCAAGTCACAACACTTCTGACTGCTTCACCCTGAAAAAACAAAAGGACAAGAAGAAGATGAAAAAGGCAAAGGTCAAGGCAAACCATGTGAGCCACAATTCAAACTCATGGGACACCAACACATCCAAGTCAGATAGTCCACAGAGTAATACAGGTAGAGGGTTGCAGGGTATTTGAATACAAAGTCTGTGCATATATCTCAAGAGTTAATGTCACACATTTTGGCTTATGCTGGGAGTGCATGCTACATCTGTTCAAGTATGATTGCAAATTCTGAAGCATCTGCACACATGACTCCTTACCAAAATTGGTTCAAATGTGGCACCTTCAAACCATTGAAACCTCCATGAAAAAATCATTTTGGTGACACATCACATGTTGAAGCCACACTGTCATCCTTGATTATGAGGTAGATGGTCCAGCTTACACTGATCTTCATTCACTATCTTGACAAAGTGGGATACTATGTGGTATTTAAACAAGGAAACTGCAAAATCAAGACTGTAAAGGGTCAAAAAGTAGTCCTTGCCAGAAAGCACTAAAGGAAACTATACCACCTCAACATCTTGCCTATACTACATGCCCATACTTTCATTGACATAAACACACTTCATTGCCACATGAGTCACATATTATCAAATCAGCTAATCCAGATGGTAAATGAAGGATACATTGAAGGGGTCAACAAAACAACTGGAAAACCAAAGTTCTGTGAACCATGCATCCTGGCAAAATCAAAGAAACTGCCATTCAAACACAAAGGACAAAAGGCCACTCACTCATTCCAAGTAATCTACTCTGATGTTGGTGGGCCTGTAACACCCATTGACAGGCATGAAACACATTACTGGATATCTTTCATTGACAGCTGTGGAAAGTTCCCATGGATATCCTTCATGAAGAAGAAAAGCAAGGCACTGTTACAGCTTCACAAATTCAAAAACAATGTAAAAACTTTTTTCAAATCTGATAAAAAAAAAGATTGGCAAACTTCATCTCTCTGAAAGCTTCATTGAGTTCTTTCAGTCTGATGATGAGGGTGAATACATTGGAAAGAAATTCCAAGAATAATTTGGAAGCACAGGCACAGTTCACCATACCACTGCACCTGGCCTCAGGCCTAAGAGAAAAGGTGCCATACAATGTAATCTTCAACCAAAAGGTAGAAATATCATGGTTTTGCCCATTTGGTGCCACAACATACATACTCATGCCAAAGGATCAGCAGAAAGGGAAGTTTGCAGAAAAGGTGCAAAAGGCAGTCCTAATTGGCTACACAACTGGAAAGAAGGCATACAAACTTCTAGATGTGAAAACAAGAAAGGAGTTTAGTAGTCAACATGTTTGTTTCAACAAGGACAATGTTTCACCTCCAGCAGCCACCAACCTGAAGGACAAAAGTGAGGGCAAGTGGGAGCCCAACTTCTTGCAGCCTCCTCAAAACAACTATAGATCCACACATACAGCTGATGATTTGAAAGTGTTAGAATTCTAGACCAGTATCTTCAGAACCTAAGGATGATAATAAGTATCTATTCTGTGGCACAGTCAGTAAGTATGTATGGCATATGAAAGATATTTGTTACTCACCCTCAGTCCAGTATAAGTGACTGAGGGTGCCATATATGATGGATCATTTATATATATACAAGTGTGGCCAATGGGACATTGTTTACAGGGTAGTGGATAGACAGTAAGTGGCTGGCACAATGTGATGGTGGCCCTGTGTGATATGTGTAATGTGTGTGTGTGTGGTGATGTCATGTTGTCAAGTCCAACACTCCTCCTCACCACAGACACACTCCTCCTTGCATGAAATCATGGTTATCTCAATGGAGACTGAGCTGTGGACAAAGGTATTCAAAGGCAGGGGCAGCCAAGGCCTTTGTAAAGATGTCAGCAGTGTTCTCTTTGGAAGGAATTTGGTGTAGTGTCATCTTTTCTGGTTGTATGTGTTCCCAGAGGAAATGGTATTTTATGTCAACATGTTTGACATGAGCATGCAAGAGGGGGTCCTTGGACAGTGCAATTGCAGCATCATTATTGCAGAATATCTTTCGTGGGGTGGAAGGCAAAGTCAAAACTGATGTCCTTGAGTAGTGCTTAAAGCCAGATGCACTCCTAGGCACACTCACATGCCACCATGTACTCAGTCTCACATGACAATGCTGCCAGTTCTTTGCTTTCTGACAGCCCATGAAATTGTGCCAGTCCCAAGGTTCCAGGCATAGCCACTTACACTTTGTCTCATGTCTAGGCAACTGGCCCAGTCCAAGTCTATAAAGCCAGTGAGGGTTGTATCCTGACCTTGTCCCCCAAGGTGTAATTGCAGATCTTGAGTCCCTTTTAGGTAACATACCAGGTGTATCACAGCATTCCAGTGAGGTGTTGCATAGAAATTGAGGTACTGGGTGAGTTACTAAATGCCAAAGGCAATATTGGGGCATGTTGAAATGGCAAAGTAGAGTAGGCAGCCAACAGGCTGTTGGTACAGAGTGCATTCAAGGGCTTGTTGTTCCTCTTTGGATAAGGTGTTGCAATCAATCTGTTGTAGCTTTGAGTTGGGTACCATAGGTAGTAATAGAGGCATTTCATCTTTCTGACCAAATTGAGCAATGATTTTGTTGATTAGAGCTGTTTGGAAGAGCTTCACAGTGTGGTTGGGGTGATCCCATTCAACAGATATACTGACAACAAATTGAGGTAGTCCAAGGTCTGAGATTGTTCAGACTTGCCTCATTTGCTTCTTGAATTGATTGTTCTCTGCTTTACAGCTTGCAACTGAGAGAAAATTGTTAATATGTAGCACAGCTATGACTGTCCCTTTGTCAGTGGCTCAATAATAGATGCAAGATTTGCATGCCATCTGCTTGAAGCCCTACAACTTCATGTTTTCATTGACAGTCTCATTCCAGATTCTTCTGGCCTGCTTCATGCCATATAGCCCTTGGACCAGCATCCACACCTAATCTTCCTTGCCCTTCTCCTCAAATCCTTCCAGCTGCTTCATATACTGGACTTCATCTTCCAGGAGAATGCCATATAAGAACACTGTCTTGACATTGATCTGAGTGGCATCCCATCCTTTTGCCACTGCAAGGTGCAGCAGAATACACCATGATTTCATGTGTGCTGTTGGTGAGGTGTTTTTATATAGTCTTGCTCCTAAACCTGTTCATATCCTCTAAAGACTAGCCTGACCTTAAATCAGACAACCTTTCCATGTCCATCTCATTTGATTTTGAACACTGGTCAACCTGTCCAAACCTTCTGACTGGCAGGTACATCCAAGTGTGAGACCAGCTGATAGATGCCCATATCTTGTAGGGAATTTAGTTCATCCCAATATGATGCTTCCCACTTGGCCAAATCTCCAGATTGCTTAGCTTCTGTCCATGTTCAAGGTTCATCATTTGCTTCAGGCATGGCTGGATTGTTGTTGAGTTTTTTTACTGCTGCAAGCAAGTGCTCAATGTCCTTGGTCAAAGCTATGTTCACCAAATCTGGAAGGATTGGATCTTAAGTAGGTCCAGCTGGTCTTCAATCAAATACCTCTGGTTCCTGATTATTGAGCACATTGTCCTGATCAGCATACTTTCATTCCTCTTGAGCTGTGCATAGGCATTTGCCTGCTTCAATGAATTCCCATACCATCCTTTCTACTCATGACAGTGCTGCATTCTCAGGGTCAGCTCTGGCAGTTGGAACTGAGATACATGTTGATTGACATAGTAGTGGAGGATTTTCAATTACTGGTTCTGGTGGAGGCACTTCAGTCCTTTCCACATGAGGTATGTTCTCATCATCATAGGCTAATGGCTTATGGTGTTGCTGATTGGTCTGCTCAAGTGTTGCATGCTCCTCCTGAGATATTGTTGGGACTGGATATGGGAGGGTGTGGATGACCATCTTGGCTCTTGCAAAATCTGATATGGTATGTTTTGTAAATCTTACCAGTTTTCCACTCATAGCACCTGTAGGCCTTTGAGCCCTGTGCATATTCAATGAGGATGCATTTGATGGAATAGGCATAGATTTTTGGATTGTGAGATGATAGAATCAACATGAATGCTTTACATCCAATCTCCCACATGTCTGAGTAGTCAGATTATCAATCTGTCCAGGCTTGGTGTGGCATGACTCCTATCAGCAACTTTATTAGAGTTCTCTTGTGAAGGTGCAATGCAGTAAAGTAGAATTTGTCTCACATATTTGGTGGGCATCCTGCTGCTATCTGCATTGATCTTGCCTTCCCCATGACTGTCCTATGCATTCGTTCAACTTGACCAATGTGTTCTGAGGTATATGCTGCCCCAAACTGGTGTTCTAACCCTGGGAATAGAAGCCATTTCTCTATTCCATGCCCATCAAGTTTCCCATTGTACTCAGTCCAATAGACTCCAAGCTTGCCTTGTATTTTGGTCTCTTATGCAGTCTGCCAGGCTTTAAAGTATGTCAGAGCATCCCCCTTTCATTTGAGGAGGATTGACCAATGTTCACTCATGTAGTCATTGACAATGTTCATTATATATGAGTATTCATTTCATGATACAATGGCCTGTGGCCCAGTAAGATCTACCCAGACAATTTCCAGCTTTTGTGTCACTTTCTGCCCCTCCCCCCTTGCCTTAGATACTGTATTTTGGGTTTGCTTTCCAAGAATACATGAGTTGCACCTAGGAGGCTTGGAGGAGAAAGCAGAGGGCATACCTGGGACTATGCCAGCCTTTGCCATGTCTGCAATGGTCTGGTAATTGGCATGTCCAAGATGGTGTTGCCAAGTTTCCAGATTTGCAGTGGATTGCAACACAAGTGCTTGGTGTTCACTGCATGCTGAGTGGAGATTGAGAGCATAGAGATGTTGATTAGGGAGTAGTGGACCTTGTGCTATGATTGCACAAGTGGATTTGTAATTGAGTTTGACAGATAAATCATCAAAGAGCATGTTGATGCCAGAGCATTTTGCAAGTGAGCTGACCAAGACAAGTCACACAGTAGCACTGGAGATGTACAGGGCATCTTTGAGGAAGATAATGGCTCCCTTGGCTATGTGAAGGCTGATGGTTCCAATGCCAATTGTGGCAACAGAAGATCCTCCTAGACCTTTGACATTGCAGGGCTGGATAGGACAAAGAGTCTGGAAGTTGTTGTGGCAAGGGGAAATATGGACAGTTGCACCTGAATCTATGAGGAAGAGATTGGCATTGGTCAATGTGACTAGGATGCACTTTGGCTGATGTAGGGGAGAGATGTCTACAGCCATGATCTTGTCTTTGATCTGCTTTGTATAATCTTTCCAATCAATTGTCACTTGGGCTTCCTCAAAGGCTGTGAAGCCAACATCTTCCCAGCATTTGGTAGACAAGTCAGGTGCTGGCATAGACAAGGGTGAGGTTGCTATGCCTGCAAATGCTGCTATCTTCTGGGGAGCAGGGAGTTGCCCAAGGTTGGAAGGGTCAACATACTACATCTTTCCATCTAATCCAGTAACTACAATATAGGACTTTGCTGCCAGAGTGCTGGATTTGGAAGAGTCCAAGCTGTTCTTGTCCTTGGATGCCTTTTGAGCCACTTGAGCATCAAGGACAGATTTCCCAGCCATTCTGCTGCCTTTCTGTATACAGAATAGTTTAGTGTGTCCTCTGCACAGGCATCTAAGTGAGTGACAGTTCTTGCAACATACTATGCCAGGGCCATGATTATGGCCTGGCAAGTCAGTGTTACAAGGACTTTCTGCCTCCTCTTGCATGTAAGGCTGTGGTCTGATTGTCTGACTCACATTTGCTTTTGAGTTTAGGATGTTTTGGGCATTTTCCATTAGGAGATGAATGTCCATAGGCATGCATGGTTGATTCCTCATTCCTCTGCTGAGCAAGGTGGATACAGAATTCTGAAGGGACTTGAATGCAGGATTGTTCAAGGCATTGAGTAGAGCAATGCATGTGAATAAGTCTATGTCAATTGTGCCAATATCAAAGGTTCTCTTCACAATATCTGTGATATGTCCAGCAGTGATTGGCAGGGGTTCAAAGTGAGAACAATAGGTAGGCAGGGCTTCCTGGAAAAGGCCAATCTGTTTGATAGGGCCTTCCCATTGTGCATGTGCTCTCAAGTCTTCAAAGCAGCATACTGCCCCCTTATTCATAATGAGACCATGATGCTTGATATTATCAAGTGTGGACTTGATGAAAGTGATGGCAAGCCAATTGTTAAGCTGCCAGTTGGCATATGCATGGGGTTCTTCATCCTTGTCAGGGCACAAGAGTGGGGGTGAATATGTATGCATAAATGCCATTGAGAATAAGAGCATCTTTGGGTTTCTCCATCCAGTGAAGAAAGTTGCCATCAGCATAGCTGTACTTGGTGCCCTCTCATTTGTGGCAAATGATGTGTTCAGGAATGGAGGGTGCGGATGAGTTGGACAACAGGATGGTTGTAGATGTAGGAGCCATCAATGAGATTTTTCAGATTGTGGATACAGAATGCAAGATAGACAAAGAGATATACAACATGGCACATGTGGGATAAAATTTGATGGGTTGGTCCAGATTCAAACATTCAACACTTTAGAAAGTTGTTGAGCAGCAATCTCCCATAACCTGTTAGAATTCTAGACCAGTATCTT
>JAGGAV010007815.1:0-55452 GCA_017657295.1 Termitomyces sp. DKA64
ATGATGCTAAGAAAAAAGAATAAATAAAATTGATGAAAAAAAAAAAAAAAAAAAACCTCTGATCAAAGTTGACAAAGCCCAAAAATGCCTGAACTTCCTTCTTGTTCTTTGGCTCTGGCCACTCTGCTACACTTGTCACCTTGACCAAGTCCATCTCTGCCATCCATGCAAAATGATCAGGCCTAAGTACTCAATCTTAGTCTGCTCAAACTCATACTTCTCAGGCTTAAGATAGAGTTGGTGTTGACAAAGATGTTCCAAGACAATCTATGTGATCTGGCAATGTTCCTCTAAGATTTTAGTGTAGATAAGGATATCATCTAGATAAACACAGACAACACCAAGGGTTGTATCCAGCTGGAGCTAAGGTTCTTCTGCAGGAATGCATTCAGCTCATCCTGCTTACATGGTGCAAGTGGATAGACCTTACAGCTGGAAGGTCAGCTCCAGGTGTCAGCTCAATTGCATGGTTCCATTGCTTGCACTTGGGGAATGAGTCAATTGATGCCTGTCCCAGATCCAACAATACCACCACAGTGGATCAACAATTACTGTGAACTGAACAAAAACACCATCAGGGACAATTACCCATTGCCCTTGGTAGACAACATACTTGCAGCCTGTGAGAAAGGGAAAATCTTCAGAAAGCTCAACATGACAAATTCCTTTTTTCAAATATGTGTACACTCCAATGACATATATCTCATAGCAGTACAAACACTGTGGGGGCTATATAGATGGACAGTAATGCCCATGGAGGGATGTAATGCCCCCTCCACACACCAACAATGAGCCACAGATGCTCTCCATGAACTCATCAGCAAGATCTGTTATGTATACATGGATAACATTGTAATCTGGTAGTTATCCATGGAAAAACACAAAAAGAATGTTTGGAGAGTGTTGGACACCCTGTGCAAGGCAGGACTCTATTGCAATATGGACAAGTTCATCCTGTTTGTCACTGAGATTGGTTTCCTGAGACATGACATCTCTGCAGAAGGCATCATAGCAGACTCAAGAAAGATTGACAGAATCCAGAGGTGGCCAAGACCAACAACAGCAACAAATGTCCATGAATTTCTAGGGCTCAGTGGATACCTAGCAGCCTTCCTACCATCGCAACCAAGAAGTGCAACCATACATTTTCCAAGTGGACCAATGAGCACCAACTTGCCTTTGAAGAGATCAAGAGGAATAGTGACAGGGGCCAAGTGCCTGACAGTCATTGACTACAAAAATAAAACCAAGGAGATATTCATCACAACAGACACCAGTGACAGGAGGATGGGAGCCATACTCAGTTTTGGAGAATCATGGAAAACAGCACATTCAGTTGCATACAACTCCTACCAGCTGACTCAGCAGAGAAGAACTATCCTGTGCACAAGTGGGAACTCCTTGCCATAGTTGAATCCCTCAAGAAGTGGTGCTCCAGCCTTTTAGGCATGTACTTCAAGGTTTATACTGATCACAGGATGCTGGAATACTTCCAGTTGCAAAAGGAAATGTCACACCATCAAGCATGGTGATTGATGTTCCCTGCACTCCAGGATTCAACATCTGATCAGGTACAGCCACAGAGCCATAGCCAACCAGAGACCGAGAGGTCTCATCCTCACTGCCACCCTTGTCAGAGGGCTCCACCATCAGACTTAAAGCCATCATCATGTCCTTGACATACATACTCCACATAGGAACAAAGAAAGGTGAGAATCTTACCCAAACAACATGTAATAGAGCCTGAAAGCCACATCAAGCCTATGCGCAATCCCAGCTGAGACCAAGTATGAGGCCACTTAACCACCAGCAGCACACATTCACTCTGGCATGGCAGGTCAGGCAGCATATCTGTGGAGGACATAAGAAACATGGAGTACATGAAATCGACATAAGATACAACCCAGATTTCAAGATGCGATGGTGATAGTACAAGCACAACCAAAGACATGTGACCATGTTCATGTGGCCCAAAATACTTTCTGCAGAATTACACATCCTCGCCAGCGATCGATCATCTGAGTCCATTTTTGGCTTTGAGAATGCAACATAGAGCTACATACGTAAGCCGCCTTTTGTCAACCAACCGCTGCTAATTCATGCCATCCGTTGCTCTTTCCATTTCATTGAAATATGTTATGAGTAAGGAAGAGCAAACAGATATCCTTGCGCATGAGATAGATAGATAACACCATATCTCTCTTCGATGGCCACCGCATAGACTTCCGTTAAATCGATGTAACGAGGAACGTCGAGGGTACGGACATGCATAGCTGGGGGGCTCGAATCCCGTTGCAGGAGACACAACTGAGGGTACTGGTCAGCGTGTTGCACGATAAGAACTGAATATATCCCGGAATGACTTGAGGCCGCCAGCCAAGGCGCAGAATGGTCATAATGGTGAGACCCGACCTTTCCCTCAATATCGATCGTCTCACCATATTCGGTGTTTTGAATGTTGCGAGTGCCTAAATGCTCAAGAGGCCAAAAGGATGCGTAGGTGAGCCCAGCGTGCGGTTCCGGGTATACGACGTGAAGAGCCTGATGTCCAAACCGTGATAGCTTCACTTCTACTGTCTCTCTGTCAAATCCCCACGTGTGATTGAACACAGCTACTTGTGCGGCGTGCGTAATATTGGCACTGATTTCGGTCTCGATTTCCGTCAAACTGAGCTTTTCTTCCGACGAGAGTTTCTCTTCTGGACAGCGATAGATATCGTATGTTTCACAATTGGTAACATCATTGTTCCAGGCGGATACTATAAAGAGTCGTCTGTCAACAACTGATAATGAGATGGACCGGTCATCCTATGGACTCATGAATCACTGAATATTCTGTATAAGATCGTAGCCCTTACCGTCAAATATGAAGAAGCGATTGGGACATCAAAAGAGAACTCTCGGGTGAAATTGATGATATGTATGAAGGATCTCCCTTCGTCGAGGTCGCAAAGGAGACCAACTAGATCCGGAGCAACAAACAAAGATCCATGCAGATATTGAGAAGGGGGAGTTGAAGATAGCAGTTCTCGAATACTCAGTGTCTTTCCACCGTCATGGTATTCAATGGAAATGACTTTCAATGATATTCTGAAACAAGACTGTCGTCAACAACGCCTACTCAAAGCCTTCCACACCTACGCATCCTGATTAGAAGCTATAACCGCGATTAAATGTTGCCCAGAGTCATCAAAATGCGCACGACGTCGAATTTGTCCAACTTCGATCCTTTGTAGCGGCATTCGACCTTCGCTATCACAGACAAGAATTTGTTTATGTTCTTTGAGATACAACACGACAAGAGATGTCGCTGGGATGGCAGCAAGGATGGCCGCGGGTTCTCCATTTTCTACACGTGAATATTGAGCTGTTCTAACGGATCGCGCCAGGCGAGGTCTTTCTAGACTCCAGTTGCGCTCTAATTTATGGGTATGACGAGCCACACGCCTAAGTTCACCGACAGTCATCTCAGAAAGATCAGCGCCGAATGGGCAAGCCAAGTTTCGAATCCTTCCAGTTCGTTCCAAGACATTTATCCACAAAGACTTTGAATCCGCAAGTTGTCGGAGGGAAGAACAGACCTTAAAGAGGTTAGTTCGCACTGGGTCCAGGGTCGATAAAGTTCAAGTATGTATTTACAGAAACAAAGGAAATGACATGAGGTAATTCCAGGTGGAAACAAATCTTGATCAGAATGTCGGAAGGAGTATCGTGAAGCATGATCGGGACAAAGAGATGTGGGGATGATGGATTTGTAAGCCGGGTTCAACCTCAGCATTTAAGATAAGATTAGATACCACCATCCACACAATGGGAGGATCGTTCGTTCGAAGCTGGCGAGGTAGATTCCCGCTATCTATGTGGGCCATTACAGCACTGTTTTACGAGAGTACATACGCATTTGCTCCTAAGAATACATAGGTGCACGTGTCCACTACTTACTCCATCCAGAACGGTGATTCGGATGGAGGGCATGCGCTTCGATCAAACTTACGGTGGCATAGCTGTTTTTGAGCTGCTTGTCCCGTTTACCTGTCAAGTTGACAACTTTTCAAAATCACAAGTACTCTTTCCGTAATCACCAAGAATGCGGTTCCTCCACATCTTGGACCATATCCTCCTAGGTAAGCTTCCAAATTCTCCCTCTGGTTGCAAGTTAACATTGCATACTCCCCGTCAAGGGTCATTGAGGCTACAGGTGCCTTTGATGAAGTATATTACGCATAGGTACTGATCTTTCTTTTCCATGGTATCTAGTCAGAGTGCTTAGCTTCGCGGTGCTTTTGCCATAAGCTGTATATCTGTCTTTGCAAATTCTTCGAGCGATGTCTTCCTGTCAGGCGGACCCTACAACACATTCGATGGCCCTGGCTTTCCTGCGTGCAATGACGTCCTTCAGGTCTTTCGACCCTCAACAATCGATGAGATGCAGGCAATCGTGAAAGATGCAGTTAGTAAGGGCCTGTTGATCAGAGCCAGTGGTGTAGGTTTACTGTCCTACTCACGTGTCGCATACTCATTCCAATTTTAGAATGGACATATGTGGTGTGCGATTATACTCCACTTGAAGGATTTCTCGATTTCGTGTCAATGATGATTTAGACGACACCATGTGCTCTGACGACTCGAATACTATCATTATCAAGACGGATGCCGTCAATGGTATTTCCGACCTTGATTTTCAGGATGGTGCTGGTAGTGTTGTTGTTGAAGCTGGTGTCACTTTCCCTCAAGTGTACGTGCAATTCATAGCTGACCATGACGCTCCCCTGATTCTTCCATTAGCGCCGAATGGCTTCACGCTCGAGGTGCTTCGTTGGGCTACACGCTCGGTTAGCCTTTCTTTGTCGCGATATCCACATCGTCTGAGGTTTTTCGTTGATTAGTTAACTGGAACATTACCATTGGTATGACTGTTTCATGGTTGACTCAGTGTAAAATCTTCATGAGTTCACCAGCTGGTGCTATCGCAATGGGTGCCCATCGTTCCTCGCTACGAGAAGATTCGCAAGTTTCCAGTGCGGCACTAGCCTTCGATATTATCAACGGAAATGGTACCACATGTTCCAATTGTCACCGGTCATGTAATGCTGAAAAATCATAGGCGATCTTGTACATTTGGAGAAGGACCAAACCAACGATACGTGGCTGGCAGCGACCACTTCACTGGGACTCCTCGGTGTTATTGCTAGGGTCAAACTTCGCGTCCTCGCTGACTTCAAAGTTTATGCCAATCAAACTATTCTCGATGAAGACGATGTTTTGAATGGAGATATCCACGCTCAAATATCTCCATACGTAACTGCAAACTATTGGGTATGCTCATGAATTGTACATGTATTGAATTTTTGACGAAGCTCTATTGCCTAGTGGTGGCCAGGTATCCAGTTTTTCTGGCGTAAAATCAAATAACACCTTTCCAAACACTACTTATAGGCCAGAGGCAATTCCACTTGAGGACCTATGGTGTTCTTCCAATCACACATCCAGGAAATGCGTTCCAGGTCCGTTGTTTTTCTATTGTAGCGATTCAACCTGTTCAATTTTTCTCGTGGACCTCACGGTAAGTCAACTTTTTCGGTCACGAATACAGAAGCGGCTCTCGCTCTTCATCTTTTGAACAGCGGACAGAACTTGAGTCTCCCTAACTTTGTAACCGAGCGTGTTTTCTTTGGCCTTTGGAGTACTCCAAACTTCCATGGTACGTTTGCGATGTCTGAATCCTGGATTTATGCGCTCTCGACAAAACTCTAGATAAACCTACCAACTTGCCTCTCCTCATGTGGCCTGTGCATGGGTACGCTTACGATGTTCTTATTGGTGGATTATACCCGGGCTCGAAACCTGAGTGGGATTATGGGCTCAGGGCGAAAACGCTTGAATTCGCGGTTCCGGTCACTCAAGCTAATGCATTGCTTAAACGCATACGAGAACTCTTGGATCAAGCAGCAGCTGACGGCAAGGCAGTGACTTCCACATACCGCAGGTCAGATCCGCGAGATCTCACGTTCCTGCTGCGACTCTGACATTACTTGTCAGCGGGATCAATATCAAGGTTGGGAGATGTCATCATTACGCTGGCTTTGGAGATTAATCTAGCGCTGTAGTTTGGCAAACCCTTTGATAGCTTCTTGGGTCAGACAACTGAAAGAGTGGGAAATAGGACTGCCGACTGGTCCAAGGTAAGCTTTTGTTTTACGACCTGGAACTCACCGCTTGTCCATAATATTTGTCAGGGAGCTATCATGTTCGATTTTCCATCCTTTTTACCAACTACAGGTGACCACCATCGCTATAATGAAGAATGGTGGATATAGTCTTCCCTTCAGCTTTTTTTTTTAGCTCGATATTCAGAAATCTATTAGGTATGGAAAGCTCGCAAAGACCTTGATCGATGAGGTCTGTGATCAGTGCAAATGTTCAAGCTACCGCATACTCCTGATATCAACTTCCAGTTCCCTGTTCGACCTCATTGGACAAAGAACACCAGAGACATATTCAGACAGGCAGTGAAGAACTTAGATCAAGATGTGCGTCTATACGAGCCCGAGTAAAAACCTTATGCTCATGTCTGGTCAGAGCCTACAAAGGTTTGCTAAGGTCCGGAAACAATTTGATCCGAGGAAGACATTCAAGAGCATTGTCGGAGAGATCATTGGCGTTGTATAAAGACCTTGAATGACATCCACAGTCTCATCATAATCACTCGTAGTATGTCCGTAGGGGCGTGTCGTGGGACGCGATCGCAACCCAAATACCAAATATAGTCATCCCTGTGTGGTTATGCTTGTCAAGGGCGCTGTTCGGCAAATCTAGCTCCGTACCATGATCAGGTTTATTCTTGTCCAGGTGAATCCTTTGACTAAGACCCTACTACTGTCGAGCAAGGTCTAATTATGCCCATAGAATCGTCAAGGCAAGACCAGGCTGTCGAAATGGTATGTGCCATATGATGACGATGAAAAAGTACAGTTAAAATCCATATCTAGTTTACTTGTGAAAGCCTGTTGACCACTCTGCCAGGTTCGCCTTCGCGGTGAAGTGCATCGATTGGTAGCACCACGGGATCAGAAATATCAGTCAAACTTCGTCGAGGTACCTCTTGAACTTGATTAAGGACGTGTACATCTTGGCCAACCAAAACTCAGTTTCGTAATTATAAGATTGTATATCGGCGCTATGCAGGACTTTTTTTCTGCCTCTGCGTCGATGCTAATGACAACGAGCTTGCATACCTCGAAGCCATTCACCTCTTCGTTGAGATCTTGGGTGAGGTTTAAACTACTTCAAGCTGATTACGTCATTCAACCATTACTCCATTGCAGATTCATTTTTCGATAATGTTTGCGAGCTTGACTTGGTATTCAACTTTTACAAAGTATGTATCCTTGACTTTGCAGCATCTCTCCTTTCTCAATTCTTTCAAGGTTTATGCTATCCTCGATGAGATATTTCTTGCTGGTGAGATTGAAGAAACGAGTAAAGATGTGGTGTTGTCACGATTAGAAGAGCTGGAAAAACTTGAGTGAACATGTAAGCAAGTATCAAGCGATTTATTTCCATGATCTTCATGCTCATATTTGTTCTAATATCCATACTGTACATAATGATACCCATCCTTCGCTGACGTCTTTCTTTCCTATCATTTACTGCTAGCCTGTCTCCGAGTTACGTACTCAACCAACGCAGTGAAAATGCAAACGCCATCCGCACATAACATATGACCATCCCACACTTTCTTAGTCGTTCAATCTGAACGGACAAAGTGGTATCAATGCGAGAATTTTCGCCCTTGACCTCGGGTCCTCAACGCTCGACCGCTGCTCCTTTCCACGATGGCTAGATGTGTCCTTCTCGTAAAAGTGAAGTATCCTATTGGTTCTGCCCGTTCATATAAGCCGCAGTCCACTTATGCGGGAGACGCCGGAATTTAACTCCGTAAGGGCTAAAAAATACACAGAGATACGGTTTCAATCAACACGAGCCGCCCTTTTTGCATTCGCTGACTAGTGGGAGTTCGATCAAGCGACGACTTGGCGATAACAAATTTGCGGCTCGAGAAGCATCTCTAATCCAAGGTCAGAATGACCTCTCAATGGCATACTTGAGTATCTTCAGTACATCGCTAGCCTTTGTCAATCTCAAGAAATAAATACCACCTCTATCCCTGTGAGTGATCCTCCGTAAACGATCTAGTATCAAAATACTGAACGTCAACTGAGTCGAGGAATATGAAGCCTTATTGTGCCCACATCCACTCTTTTCTGAGCTCTTGCCCCAGTGGGCTGGATCTTCACGTCGTCCATGAATTCTTTGAAATTCGTGTCCTGTAATGGCTTTACGACGAACACGTGATGGGCTTCCGGAAGAAGCGATGGAGAGTTCCCGAAATCTTATCTTGCACATGCATGATATATCGACGACGACCGCTACCGATAATCTATTTGTTCAATAAAATTCCCCGTGGCGAGCCTGAAAAGGTTTTTCTTAATCACACTGCAAAATCTCGACACACGCGATGGCCACATGTCTACCGTACCCACGTGGAAATTTAAGTTGGTAAAAACCGTTCCTTGAGAAAATTATTACTAGGAAAGATTATACGGAAGAGCTCGATGCGGGAGGCTACGCGGAAGACCTGCGAAACGGAAACCGCTTTAGATACTTAATGACTAACGCGGTGAGATCGGAAGCCGTGACATGATACCACGATTCTGATGCTCCGCATAAATAGACAGATCACAGTCTATTCCAGTTCGACATTTTTCGGCGCCGTTATTTCCTTCCTCTTGTCATTGGCTTGCTTTTTTAATTCATCTACTCGCAAGGACCCATTTTATTCGGTGGGTTTTGCCGACTTGAATGCAGTAGGAGATTTTTCTTTATGCAGATTTATTCCATAGCCAGTCAAAGATTGGACATCCGCTCCTTCAAACCAACTGATCCTCTTCAGCGACAGCCTGTGAGTCGTCCTGAATATCTTGGTCCGCGAGACCTCATTCTCAAAGTCAGGTGATGCTTTTGAGTATATGGAGTTAACATTGGAGGCTTATCGCAACATTGTCAACTACCTTGGAAGTCGCCACGACATAGCCACTCTCTGCAGAGTTTCAAAAGGATTCCAATATGTATGCGAACGTGCACTGTACAATACCCTCTACCTGCGTGACATTGGTGATACGATTACCATCTGCAATACGCTCGCCGGACAACCCCGGCTTTCCATTCTCGTCGATGCTCTTACGATATATGTATCGGATGAGGAGAACGACAGCGACAATGATAACGAAGATGAGAACCTGGACAATGTCGAAATGACGCCTCTATCTGACGCCTATTGGCCAGCGATTTCGAGCGCACTCAGAAAGACAGAAAGACTCCATTACCTAAATATCCACATTAATAAGGATACGGATAAGGCGGTTGCATGGGTTCTTGACGACTGTACCTTTCGGCTTCGACGATTCCACTGCGACCTGGATTGGGACTTCCACCTTGTCGCGTTTCTCAATACACAGGTTGATATCGACGATCTCTACATACTGGATTATAATGAAACTGGTTCCGTCACACCTACGAATAATGTATCCCCTCCCTCCCTGGCCCTCGACGCGAACTCTCTTCCTAATCTGGCGACTTTGGAATCCACTTTCTCAGAGGCTGCGATCGCCATAGTCCCGGAGCGGCCTATTACCCGCCTCAAGACATGCTTTTCGCGCTCCGATCTCTTCGAGAAGCGAGAAGAGATGACTCTTCTCTTTTCAAAAATAAGGCTCTCCACTCGACCTCTCCGCTCGCTTGATATAGCAGATTCTACATATAGCGAGGCATTCTCCATGGAACTTCTTTCCGTCGTTGTCCACTTTAGAGCCACCACCACTGAACTGTGCTACATTGGCACACTCGTTTTGCCAGTTATGGGAAAAGAGGTGCGCAACTTGAATTCTATGTCATTTCACATCACTTGATTTTTGATGCTCGTCCATCGTTTAGCGCCTACACTTTTACGGCCTCTTGATGCAGTTACCGCGAGTGCAATGCATTGAGGTTGAGGTATCTGATTGGGTGCCTGCGCCTGCTTCACCTCATGCATTTTGTGCCCTGGCTAACGAGATGCGCCTGTACACCCCAACCGTCATGCGCGTGGTCTTTGTCAACGAGTTTGATCGGACAGTGGTCACTACCGTCAATGGAATTTGTCGCGTTGAGCCAGACATCAATACTGATATGCTGTGGAGAGATATATGATGTGGTGACCTATCTGCCATCTCGTTCCTTGCTGTTTTTCCCTTACATGCTTCGATCTTTTGCATTGTCTCTGTGGGTGGGCTGGGCTGGGTCGTCCATATCTTTGTAGCCCTATCGCGTATCGTTCGCAGCACTCGCGCTCTATTCGCCGTTGCACTGTACACATTTTTCAATTATGACGACTAGTAAAGATGTAAACTGTATCATATGATTCAGATATCTGTAAACCTCTCATTGTGCATTGAACTGCCGTGGAACGAGCCTGAGTTCCAAGCACATAGTATACTGCGCCGCCTAGAGAGTTTAGCCGTCGAGCGTTTGAAAATCACGCCGCTCAGGGCAAGGTGACGTCATTGTATTGATACAATCATAATGGAAAGACGTCATCAGCATCGCAGGGAGCGCGTCATAGATATCTAGCGAGTATATAAGACATTTCCCTCCTATGGTATTCTTTGCTTCGAACCAATACCTCTACCAATATCCCAGATACCACTGTCATAATCATTTTACAATGTCTTCCAACGGATCTCCCAAGTTTGTTCATTCGCCTTTTAACCAATCTGCTTCTCACTCAACGGTGTCACAGTAAGACCACCGGCCAATTGCATTCGATCAAGGGCACAGCTGTCGAGACTGTGAGTTACCGCGTAAAAGAGCTTCTCCCGGATTTCTCAGATGTTATCAGGTGGGCAACCTCACAGGTTCTACATCGTGGCAGCAGTCGGGCAAGGAGGAGCATGCCAAGGGTGAAGCAGAGTACAAAGCGGCTCAAGCTAAGGGATATGCCGAAGGTACTGTCGACCGCGTGAGTGGATACAAGGATTCCATTGTTGGTGCTGTGAGCGGCGATAAAGCCCAGCAGACCTCTGGTGAGGCTACCTCAACCCCTTCGTTTAGCGCGATCTAAGGACGATTTATAGGCAACGTTCAGCAGGAGAAAGGCAAGGCGGAACAGAAGGCCAATGAGAATGTTTGATCATCTTTATGATCCTGAGCATTGTTGCTCTTCACGAGCATTAGTACTACAAGATATCTCAAATAAGTAGCCGATCGCACATCATTTTTTAAGCTCTAAGTCTATCGGTATCGCCCTTCATTCACTTCTGTAAGTTATTTCAAATTAGTACTCGTTGAAGTCTATCGGGATATTTTGGAAATTGATCTGAACGAACAGCAACGACTTGACTGGTTTACAGCAAGAGAGGGGTCATTTCCCATCAAGCTCAGGGAAACTCATTATAATTATATATTTAGACGTACTGGACAAATCGTAAACGAATTAACATTTCAAGGTTTGTTGTTCCTCGACATTTACCCTACTCAACGAGATTAATAGCTCCTCTTTCACCACCGGAAAGAACAGAAACCCCAACGTTTTTGCCTAACGTCCAATCAGCGGAGGCCGCGACTGCAGTACGGATATATATAAGTGGAACGAACGCCTACGGGGAACCGTTTCGTCAGTGGCCTAAGAACTCGAGTAATTGGTTTGCTTCCGTGGTCATGGACATCGAGAACTCAGGAATCTGTACATATGATCTGGTGAGAAACCATCACTTTCTTACAGCTTTTTCACCCGCAGAATGATCAAGGAACGGCCAAAGTTAAAAATGGTTTCAAATCAGTGTATACAAACTCGGTCTTTATCATTATATTTCTGCGCCATTAGCTTTGAAAATCCTGAAACGTACAAGCTATCGCCGTAAATCGCCACAATGAATGAAATTATAACCTTTTTCCCTCCTTCTCCTTGATTTTTCCTTCTGTATGTACAATTTATCCGAAAATTTCTATAACGGAAATTCAAGCGATCAAGGTATACCAGCTTCGGGAACATGGCACACACAATAAGCGGGACGTCACTCAGACGACATGTTCTTGACCCCTTCTAAAAGTTGAAATAACAAGACAACGCCGGAACTGGATTCATGGACTACCAATTTTCCTAAGAGCCAAGTATGAGTCATTACCTACAAGGACGCAAATGTCAGTAATCAAGTAATTAGTCAAACTTGCAAAACAGCTTGCCTCGAGTTTTTGATCTGGAAATTAATCATGAGATAAAAGAGGTGTATCACTGGAAATCGACCCTCAGCCGACCCCTGAAAGCGGAAGGCCTTCGTCGCAACCCCGAACACGTTTCTCTCTCTCTTTCCCTTTCCACGGATGTACCAGGGGAGCGCGCCAAAAAACGGTATCGGAAATGCCGGACGGCTCTTCCTCCGCATACGCGGGGAAGGGTCGAATTTTCGCATCTCTCGTAGAACTTCGGTAGAACCTCGCAACTCAAGCATGAATAAATTGATTTGTAAAAAAAAAATCACTGGCAAGCGTCGGAGGAAACAATGCCTCTTGATCCGGAGAAGATGGCAAGGGCGCTACGCGTGCCAATGAGTTGGCTGATCGATCCGGCGTGGTGCTGATCTCCATGCTAAAGAGTGTTTGAAGAGGGATGTCGCCCCCCTCCGTACCTTTTGGCGACACCTGCGAGCGAAAGACGGCCCACTATGCTTCTCGTCTCACCTGACACACAGCAGATACGAGAGATATAGTCGAGAAAGTAGAGATAAGCGGTGCAAACAGCTGTCACGATCATGTTAAATTCAGAGTTTACAATCAATCTGTAAATACGAATCTCCGACCTGGCCAAAGGTTATTCCTAATGATCTTGACGGGTTAGTAGCAACAGTGCTTTGAATTCACAATGCATTGGGAGATACAACAAGTAAAATGAATTTAAGAATGTGAGCTCTTGTCATGGTTGCTTGCCTGTCCCACGCCAATTCGGTGAGCTACGAGGATTGGATTACAGATAGTCGGGCCTACCAGATCATTTGCACCGATGGAAACTTTTTGGCAGGGAAAACGGAGGTCATTAATCATGCATAAGCCAAATAGGGGCAGAATACATTGAGTGTCAGGGATTTGAAATGATAGGCTCACGAAAGGAGTGTGTAACTTGAGATAAAGTGCTCCGGCTATTGTTGAAGGGGAATTCAATACCACAGCAGGGCTGTTTGGGAATAAGGAGAGCCCAACGACGACGACGACGCTTTCGCAAATATCATCAGCCAAAAGACATCACGAAGTCCAGGGATGGAAAACGTGCAAAGCTCTCCGAAACGTGATGCGGCGACGATATTTATCGGGCTGTTCAGGTTGGTGAAACCCTTCCAAGTAATAAGAACACACACGGAGGATCGCACAGTATCTAAGGTTGTTGGCAAAAGAGGCAGGAACTGCCTGAATATGAACATCCACGCAGCAAGAACCGGTATTCTAGACATAAAGAGAAAGTACTGGAATCAGTAGAGGTCATGGAAAACATCTGGGAAACGTACCAGAAGTGTTTGACGATGACCTTATCACAAAAAGGTCTCGGTTCTGATAGACATATTTCAAGGAGAACAGACAAACGATGCAAAAATAAGTAAAAATAAGGAAGCCATAGATGTCAGGCCCGACGCCGAAGAACGTGATGCTGGGAAGGGCGAAAAGTTGCAGGATGATCAAAATCCCAAGGACAGCGCCCCTGCTGGGTCTCGAATGTAAAAAGGGTGCTGATGAAACCTCTGTCCAAGTCACAATGTCCGGCTGTGCAATGCTCCCTTATTCTGGGGTTTCACTGGAAAGTCACCATGCAATGAATTAAAATTGAGCAGGTTGCAATACTAAATATGACATCACTTACAAAGAAGAAGGACTTGGATTTGAGTTTGCTTTTGCCATCCGTGCTTGAAGGCACCACCGAAAAAAGAGAAGACAAACACCGCCCAACCGATAGTGAGAATGTATGGTAGCTCCCGAAGAAGTTCGATCCAAATTCCTTCTTCGTAGTGATTGCACCCGGGCTGACTCCAGGGTTGCAATCTGGACGTAGTAAAAAACAGACAGATCATAATTTCGTACGCAAGACTGGAAAACGACAAGAATTTTAAAATGTAGATCTCCTTCTAATATTGGTTATCCTCCAGTGGGAAAAGATCTGGATACCGGCAGGACCCGAAAGAGCGAATCCAAAGTACGAGACTTGCAGGTGAAGCAACTGTGACTAGAACAAATACCCTTCATTTTTCGTGAGTCCTTTATAATGAATAGAAATCGACGTTGCAATAAAGAGGAAATAAATCATGCCGAGATGTGTATAGAGTATAGGTCGGACAAGCATTAGGATATCGTAAACAAGCGCTATGACTATTGATAATTTCAATTTCAGCTCCATGGAGGGCAGTGCTTCGATTGATGGAGTGGTAAACCTACCGGAGATTATTGAAGTGATGTAGACTTTACGTAGTCATCAGTTACGGCAACTAGACGTACACAGAATCGTCTTCTTACCTGAAGTTTGTTAGCCGATCCCCGTAACGTCAGGATTGGGGCACGGACGGTCGAATGTGCACCCGTCGTTGATGGTAGTATTCGGTTTGAAGCGGTATATCTCGAACGGATCCACATGATTGTTCGACACGAAGTTGGATACATTGAACGGGGCATTGCGAGGAGTGCTTAGAGGACCAGATGCTGCGAGTGTTCTCAGACCTGCGCTTGGAAAAGGGAGGCACAGTCTCATTATGGACTCTTATAGTCCATGATGAGGCTGTGCCGCTGGGAAAGACTTAACTACCCTTCTGTCGAGCAAATCTCTGAACACGGCCAAGAGTAGCGCTGAATGCATCATACAATTTCTTAATTTCAGCTTGGAGTCCGGTTGTGTCAATGATGCGGAGGCCTTGAGTGTTCTCAGACTCACGAGATGTTGACCGAACGTGGTAGACTATATATATACCAGCCCGTGCACAATGAGACTATGCGGGTAGCTTCAAAACTGGTGCAAGTACCCTTCAGTCGAGCAAGTGCTGTATGCATCATATAATATTTGATTTGACACCAGCATGTCTGAGTAAGAGAACAGTCTGGTCATTGAATTCTTTTGTCGACAAGCGTTGATTCGAGGCGCTCCTGCTTCTGAAATCATGTCAAAAAGAAGCACCGGACGAGAAAATCACAAGTCAAGCCTAAGTCTGATATCATCATCATCAAGGCATGGTTAAGAAGACTTTACTTTGAAGTAGTGTTCGTACCCAGCCGACAACCAACCACACAAACTCAGAATATGCAGTGCCACACAGGACAGCCAAGAAGTGCGCTTTTAACAGTGTCAACTCTTTGGTAATCTCTCCCTGTAATATCTTGCGCCTGTTCACTGTCCTCTCATCATTTGAAGGTTCAGGGGGCTAAGTCGAAGTGGAGTTGAAAAACTGCCTGGTCGACGTCGATTAGTACGGTACATAGAGGCGCTCTTCACTATTCGGCTGGTGATGAGCCTGACAGACCAAAACTAGTTGTAATTGACAGGCGGACATCTGTAAACTACACTTCAATGTTTCAAACCGCGCTCAGACCGACAGTCATTCATATTAAAACATTTATATTCAGGAAAGCTCACTTTAGATGGATTGGATGGCACAGTCGACAACAGCGCAGCGATGCTCCTCAAGAACAACCTTGACAGCTTGCTCAATGACGCGGTTCAACCCTTCCTTTCCGCTGTCGGCCGTACCGGTGACGCCGACCCTTTTGCCCCACGCCCAGCCAGCGGAAGCCGCAGACGCGATCTGTGAATAGTCTGGGCAATCGGGGCCAAAGCCTACAGTAAGCTTCTCGCCAGTCGCCTTGCTTCCATGACCATCTGGATGAACTCCAAGCATCGACAGTCTAGGAGACTACAGGGTATGATGAGAATGGAACACTGCGAGACCGGAAAGAGCCGACCTTCCACCCGCCATTGTTCAGAATGATCGTGAGGAACGGCTGAAAGGCCAGGAACCGCATCAACCCAGTCCATATGAACTAAGACTGAATGAGCTTACTGTCTTATACTTTCGCGCCATCCAGTACGCCGAACTTGGCACACAGAACATATACGAGCCATCGCCGACAATTGCCACAATTAAATCATAACCTTTGCCTTCTTTCTTTTCCTTGATTTCTCCTCCAAGATGGGCGCCGACAGCAGCTGCGAGAGCCCATCCCAACGAGGACCCGCCTGAGCTGATCACACTGCCAGACTCTTCAGGTCTTAAATGCATCCACGCCGTTTGATAATTACTGATACTCTCGTTCAAAAACAGCGTCCGAGGAGCGTGACCACGACTCGATGTTGCACGCTGAATGACCTTCCGGAGCACCCCAAGTATATTAGGAACGGTGATCGTTCCCTCCCGCAGATCACCAGTGCCGTCGGCACCAGGATACGTCGCCTCTGCCTTATTCAACTCCCGCACCATCTCCTCATGACGAACCTTCAACGACCTCCCACGCGTCACCACGTCCTTGCTGACCATCGGATCGTTCAAGTTCCTTCCCTGTTCGTCACCCCTCTTCACGATCTCCGTGATCTGCTCGAGCGCCTGCTCCGCATCAGCACGACACATCATCTCTGCACCGACATGCCAGAACCCAGTAGTGGTTTTGAACGGGTCACCGCCATCGAGCACGAATACGCGTGCATCGGGTGACGGCGCGTTATTCGCTGGAATCCAGGGGAGTTCGCAGTCAACAATGAGGATAGTGTCCGCCGCCGGAAGGTGTGGAGTGTGCGTGCCTGGAGCGAGGAAGGACACGCCTGCAAAGAATGGATGCGAGAAGGGGAAGTTGACAGCGCTCGGGCAGGTTGAGACGACAGGGATGGAAAGGAGTGTGGAGAGGGTGATGAGCGCGGGTACAGCGTTGGGATTGCGTCCTAGGAAGGAGGTGATGATCAACGGGTATTTAGAGGTGAGGAGGGCAGAGGCGATATGCAATGCGGCTGGGAAAAGGCTGAGTTGCGTATGAAGCTGTTGGCCTGGGAGTCAACTGACCTGTTGGAGATAAGCCACTTGGTTCTATTGCAGGCCATTGTTGAAAGTCGAGAGGCTTTGAAGGTTGAGGAATTTCTTCCTCCATGACCTCCCGGCGAGCCCATAGGTATACAGGTCCCTTTGGATCGCTGGTCGCGCTGGCAGTCAATGTGAATAGAATATTGCTTGGCGTATTCCGAGCAAGCTTACACTTGTAGAGCTCTGCTAACATATTGCGACACAGTCGAACCACTAGATATTTGTGCTGTGTACCGCATGTATTGCCGATTGATAGCAGACTGATCGGGTACATCTTCTCTCGTTGAAAGGCAGGAATTCACATTCGCAGGAAATCAATACCTTGCATCCACATGATCCATTCATTCCTTGCTCCCTTTAGTTCTTTGTTGGTGCTAGACGCAGAAGCTCCTGCATAGATCAAAACAGGCGTCCTCCCACGATCAACGTTATGGATTGCTCCTGCGAGCGCCTAGGTAACATCTTATAATAACGAATCATAATCAATTAAAGAAATCAACTGGATAACTCACTTGAGTCCCAACATCGACATGCACAATCACAGCGGCAGGCTTCCCGGTGATCTGCGCGTATCCCTGCGCGGCACTAAGTGCTACCATTTCATTTGGGCACGTTACTATCTCTGGTTTTGTTTTCCCATCACCTTCAATACGCTGCCGCTCTAGGTCCTCCAGAAGCGCAGGGTGGTCAGAACCCCAGTTCACGAAAGCGTGCGTGATCCCAGCGTCTGCCAAAGTCTTCAAAAACACTGAGGAAGTGGTGTACATTGTCGCAGTGAGAATGGAGGGGAAATCATAGTGCGATCACATAGGGTCTTTATGTTGTAGCTATCATGAACATTTGGTCACCTGGTGAACGGCGGTGAGTGGCTTCCGTGATTTGGAGTAACTTGATAGGGCCATCAACGATGTCCTGAGAATGATACCCTGAAAAAACGACAGTTGAAAGAGCTTCACATGAGAATTGCTAAGAATTCTGAAGGATCATTTTCAGTAGAATGAAAAGAAAGCTCTCATGATCACGCCCCCATCCATATATTGCCATCAGCAGATCTCTATTTCGTTCGATATAAGTAGAGTGCACTACTTTTTAAATCTTGGCCATACTTTGCAAGGCAGGCTACACAATCATCGTTGAGACATGAAAGGCTACAAAAGTACGTTTACTTCGTCAAAAGATATTTAAGAATTTTCTTGCCTTTTTTTGGCCAGAATAGGTGTCTACTTAGATGACGAGGGAGAGAGAAAAGTTGACGCTTATTGACGCCTGTATATTGTGGACCGATTTCTGCCCCACTTTCACTGTCGTCTCCCGAGTCCTTGTCCCATGGTAATCAAGGTTTAATCAAATCGTCCATGTATTCGCATTCTCACAGGTCAAGAGCAGTCAACAGTGACACGGCAGTACATATTTTAGCTTTGTTGGGCGTTGGAGGCTGTACTGCTGAAAGCTGTCCATCAATCATTGATGTGGTCACGAGGTATGATTCACCCACATAAGCTATACACTACGACTGAGCAGAAATGAAGATTAAGTATACATAGTTTTCCAAAACTACATAGTAGAACCAAGTGATGACGTAAGGCTAAATCACAGTCGAATATTCCTGACTCACAAGATGTTCGTTGTCAGCGAGTGTGACCAGCAACTGCCCCATTGATCATCTCGTACTTTCTATCCAAGTTTGTGTCTTGGGAAACCAGATTTGCATGGGGTCGGACTTATTATTGGACAGGTATGACGTGAAACACCGCCCACATCTTGTTGAGCGTCATTTTGTGGCCATAAATCCCTCAAATCCCTCTTGATCCCCTTATTCTTACGATGAGCTGTTGCATCACCGGTGCGACCCCTGGTCTTCCTCAGTATGAGCCCACGGGGTACATCAGCACACATGGTGCCTACTATTCTCCGTCACCCAATATTGACGCAAAGGACGAACATTCCGAACGAGCAATCCTACTTTTGTTAGATGACCCATTCGAAAAATCTCGGATCCTGGCCGACAATCTAGCCATGCGACTTGATTGTGATGTTTGGGTACCAGATTATTATCAAGGTATGTCATGTGTGAAGCTTGAGCTTGGATTTCAGCTGACGTATGATCGCAGGACCGCCGCTGAATGTATACCCTCATCGTTGTCTGCGGCGTGCAGTCGGCACTAATTTGTGCCTCTATGAGTGGATCAGAGCAAAACTCCGCCGAATACCACTATTAATTAAGAATCGACCTGCAATAGTCGACGCAAGATTGTCGAAAGTACAGCATTAGAGATTTGTGTCATCCTTTGAATACTTATTGAGACCTCTTCAGTTCATCAAAGCACTTCAGGATGAGAAAGATTACTCGAAGATCGGTGCTGTTGGGTAAGTCGCCGAATGAGATCTCTCTTTTCAACGACCATCTTCCAACGCAGAATAGGTATTGCTCGGGCGGCTCCACAGCCATACGGCTAGCGTCCACGGGTTGGATTCAAAGTGTGGTTGTTTGCCATCCTCGGAATTTCAAACTACCGGAAGTTCAAGCGATAAGGGTTTTTATCGGGCTTTAGGTTGATGGCTCAAATACTCAACGATACCGTTAGATCCCCTCCGCATGGATATGTGCCGAAGGTATGTGTCAATTTCCGGAGTAGCTGTACACGAGTTGGACGTATTTCAGACGACAAGTTCGTCTCTCGGTCTCTTCGGAGAATGATTGAAGCAACAATACAACGCAGAAGAAACCTCGAATACGAATTCATGGACTACAAAGGTCGGTGATCTCAACTTCATTTCGTATCTGACTTTCTGACATTGATGTGGTGGCATATGTAGGCACTTCACATGGATTTGCCTGTAACCCAGACCCAATGACAACAAAGATGAAAGACGCTTACGAAGCGGCCTTTGAACAAACTGTTCGATGGTTTTCCAAGACGCTGTCAGTCTAGTCTATATGGATGTCCTTAAACGCTGTGGCCGAGAAAAATTAATGTAATATAACCCACTGTAAGTATCGAATTTGTTTCCGCTTTCAGCTCGCACAAGTTTTAGTTTAGAATGTCTTCCGCTGCTATACAAATTACTACAGTATCATATCGTGTTCACTACATGTACGTGTATCCCCATGAGAAGCATAGAATGATAACGACTACAACTACAAAATCACTGTTTATTGTGAATCCAATGAGTCTCTAGACGACTTGACATATTGCGGGAACTGCCCGCCGTGGGCAGGTTTGTGATTTTGTTCTATGTGACTTGAAGCTGAGAAGTAGGCTTCACCCCCTTCCATCTCACCCTTGACCGCAATTTGTTGACCTAACTATCCACCGCCACACTTACGCAAGTTCGCGCTTGGAAATCTCACTTACTCCATCATTACCCTACCGACCCACGGTTTACATTGAAGCTGCAATACCCCTCCTGAAAACTAAGCGTTCTCGCCGGGAATTTAGTCTATTTTGTCAACACCTTGCCAATTCATGAGTTCTTGATAAGTGAAGGATCAATACTTTTCGTGCAGGAAGTGTATCCTGAGATCAGTCGTGGGAAGATACCCGCTGCAATTGTTGGGAGGCATCACTGAGTGGGGCGACCCCATATTTAGGGGGTCGATATTGATATGCCCAAAGATTTATGCGAAAGTCATCTGCAGTGTTGGCGAATATGAATACGTCTTGTTCAGAGCTAATAAGAAACAATCAATTGAAAGAAGGCTTCCCTACATTTTTCAAGTGTTGTTCACGCGTCCATGGACTGAGTACTCCCAGCTCCGCATACACGCATCCTCGGCCCAGATCATGCTGTCGAGAAACAGCATGTTTCATTATATAAATCTCTAATTCCTCGCCTTGAACAGACCGGCGTGCCGCCAGATGCTTCTTTTCGGAGTTGACAGCCACATCGATGGTCTGTTCCAGGCATATGCATCCGTCCAGCGTAAATAAGGCGTGACAGCCATGGAGAGATCAAACAAGACTTTATCGACTTATCCAACACGAACCCCCGGATACCAATACCCGCGATGTAATCACAAGAGGTTTGGATACGTATCAGATACGCATGGTCGTATACGTATAAAGATGTTGGGTCGATGCGTCAGTCAACCCCCCTTGAAGAAATGAATCGAAAAACATCGCGAAGAGTATCCTACAGAGCATTGTATACTTTATGCTATACGCCCTTGTGTCCTTTCCGTCCAATTACAGAACTTTTGTAGGATGGCAGGCGTTATCTGGCGCTTTGTAGCTTTGGCAGCACTGTAAAAGGCGTCGTGCGGTACCTGCCCTCAGTGGTAGGTGAAAGGTTCGGGAGCTATATTCAATGGCACTTACATAAGGAGCGTTGATGTTTTGTTGCATTGTCAGAATTGCAGCCTCCTGACAGAGGGCGGCGATTTCAGCGCCAGAGCATCCTTCCGTCTAGATCACACATAGGAGTGAGCGAGCATCGACACGAGGTACGTCAGCAGTCCTCACAAGCCGCGCCAATAATTCCATATCAATACCCGGCTCAACCGTCATAGATTTCATTTTAATCTTGAGAATCTCCACTCTAGCTGCATGGTCGGGTGGCCCGATATACAGAAGTCGATCAAGACGTCCAGGTCGCATGAGCGCGGAATCCTGACCTTCTGATCAATTCGAGTTATTCAACAAAAAAAAGAAGGCAGAAACAGACAATGGATTCTGGTCGGTTGGTAGCGGCGACGACTGTGACCCCAACGAGCTCCTGAACGCCGTCCATCTCATTTAAAAGGCTAGTAAGGACGCCTTCATGGGAATTTCCTGTTTCTCCGTCAGAGCTTCGCGATGTAGCGAGAGCGTCGATCTCGTCCTAAAGTGGTTGAGTAAAGAAACTATCAAGTGGTATAATCCCTTACAAAAAACATTATTGATGGAGCGGCCGCACGAGCTTTCCTGAAAATCTCTCTCACGGCACGCTCAGATTCACCCACAAATTTATTGAGTAGCTGTGAAGGAAGAAAGGGTTGGAGATCATAATCATACAAGGCGAAGCAATAAAGATTACTTCTGGTCCTTTGACAGCTACAAAGTTAACCCCGCTCTCACACGCACAAGCTCGGGCCAGAATCGTTTTACTGCATCCCGGAGGCCCATACAACAGGATACCCTTAGGAGGCCGGACACCGAGCCGCGTGAAGGCTTCAGGATGTAACAATGGCCACTCCACAGCTTCACGTAACTTTTGGATCACGAGGGTCTGTCCACCGACATCAGAATATCGTACTGGTGGAGCTTCTACGAATAAAGACCGCATTGCGGATGGACGGACAGCCGGCATGGAAGCGACCATATCATCGAGGGTCAATCTTAATTCTAGGGGTGTGGCACTAGAGTTCGCTTGGCCTTCGGGACTAGTGAGCCAACGTTTGATGGCGATGGTTCCTGCTTCCCGTACGACAGCACTGAGATCAGCACCAACGTAGCCATGAGCTTTGGACGAGAATGCTTGTAGATCTGGTTGTGAAATCGAGTGAGGGGTGTGTGCCAGTAACACATTGAGGATAGAAAGTCTGGCTTCGGCATCAGGTACCCCTAGGGATATGTCAAATGAGTAAATTGGTATAGTTGAGTTGAATGTTTACCTATCTCAATTTCCCGATCAAACCTCCCTGGGCGACGCAAGGCAGGGTCGATGGCGTTTGGGCGGTTGGTTGTCCCAATTACAACGATTCTTCTCTTCCCATCGCCATCTTCTTCCATGCCGTCGAGGATAGTCAGAAGTGTTGCTACGACCCGCTTCTCCACTTCCCCTCCCGCACCCTCTTCACGTCTAGGTACGAGCGCGTCGACCTCATCTAAAACGACGATGCAAGGACTTTTTTCGTGTGCTTCGCGGAAGACATCGCGAAGCTTTGATTCGGTTTCGCCGTGATACGCCGACGAAAGCTCAGGTCCGTTAATCACGAGAACGGATGATTTCGTAGATGAGGCGATAGCACGGGCTAAATGTGTCTTACCGGTACCGGGTGGTCCATGTAAAAGAATTCCCCGTGGCGGTTTTAGGCCTAGTCGTGATATGAGCTCACCGATTTCTACAGCGAAATGGGATGATATTGACCAAAATAGCGGAAGAGTTCAGGGCGAGTGAGTGGTATCTCCAGGAGGTCACGAATTTGTTGGATCTGTTTGTTCAGTCCGCCAACTGATGCATACGCATCGTTAGCAGAAGTAGGGGACAAGGCTTCGACTTCTTTCTGGAGGAATATGTTCGCGTGAGATACGAACTTCAAGTCTTGATACTGACCTTATGAGAAGGCGCCACATTGCTTGTATCAGTCGCATCTACCGAGACCACTGTATCCCAACCAACGGTCCAGAGTCGCGACTGTGAATGTATAGAAAGAGCCTCCAAGTCATGTAAAAGGTCTTCTCGATGTTCTGCTTTAGATCGGTTGGCAGAAATTGAAACGACCGAAAATTGACGCTTCCGAGATTCGTACGTGACTTCCAAGATCTGCGTGCATGTGATATACTTAAGATCGACTGCACGGGGAACGCCCATGAATCAGTACAGGAAAAGGTCTACTCCAGAGACAGACTAGAACATACCTAGGCTTTCGCGGAGTAGCAGGTTGAGCCAATCTCGTTTGGTCCCAGATGGGTCATTCGTAACGCTTTTTGGTGGGGACGAAATCTCTCTTAAGCATATGGTACATGCTTCTTGCAAGTTCCGGAGAGAGGGCAGACCAGGTGGCGGTTTAGGGGATGTGGCGCCTGACAAAGCGTAAATCCGCACTTGCTCACCAGCTTGAAGCCGGGCCGTTAGTCGGAGAGAAGTAGGAACCAAAACAGCTAGAATGTCATGAGGTGAGGGGCTAGGAACGAGGAGATTGGATCCGTCAACCTACATTCCTGGGCTACTTCGAGGGAAGGCCACGCAATTCCAACTGCAACGCCCTTATCAATCCTGTATTAGCGACTGTATCGAAGGGTCATCATTTGTTGTATACCTTTCGAGAGCTTGAGCTAACCCCATTGACTAGAACCACAATGTCTCCGGTGCAAAGTTTCGCAGCCTTAAGGACATCAGCATTGAAGATAACGCGCCTTGCGGCACGAAATGAGGGTTCTGAAGAGTCATCGGACTCGGCAATGAATGTCTTCAATGAGATAGAAGCCATAGCTCTCGACGATTATTGTATTGTATTCAAGTTTCACGTTCGCCGTTAAACCTTGACAAGGTATACCGGGTTCGGCTTCCGCAGGGAGATCTATTGACGAGAAAAGATACCAGTTTTGACCTCCGATCCAGGATTCACAGTATATATCAGTTTTTCAGCACATAAGATGGTTCCTAAGCAAATGTAACGGCTGGTGTGTTGAATAGTCCAAGATCTAGAATGGTCCCGTAAAAACGCACTTCCAAGTTTTCCAAAAAGGAATGTCACGCCGTGACTGAACCGCGTCGTCATTCCACAAATGCAAGCTGGCTGGCTAGCCAGGCTGCTCCTGGGTTCTTTGTTGTTTGTTTCGACGCTTGGCTCCTCTCAACGGGAACAGTTTGATGAGGAACTTACCATTAAATCCTTGCGCGATGGCAAAGTCTATTCGAAATTTTCCTTTATATCTATATTGAAAGGAGTGTCACCACGGGATCCTCGAAGCCTCGGAACAGATGATGTTTGTAAGTTTTGTATCGGGTCAGTACTTTTGAAATGCTGATATGCATTATGTATAGCTCAACATTTCACTGTATTTCCATTAGCTCTTGGTCAAATTCTTCGAGAATATGCTGTGACCGAACTACACCTTTCCTTGAACGCCGGAAAATGGAACTATGACCGTTGGGGCTATCCTGAAGCATCTGGAGTAGGAACAGGTGCAGAATTGTGGACGTGGATGGGAGATAGTACTCAATCAAGGTTCGTCCACAAATGTGTACCTTTAACTCTATAAGTTATTTACAACTCATGAAGTATCGATGAACGATGGAGAGGCCTTCGGAATGCATTGGCTGGTTTATTCTGCGCCTCACTCGGCTCTTTCGATCAACAGAGAACCACCTCTCCAGCGCGATCATTCCTCCCGGAAGGACACTTACCAGACTGGGGAATTCCACATCAGATCCGACATGCCTTTCTTCCTTCAGAAAACGTGTGTACGGAGAACCTAACACCATTCCTCAAACTCCTTCCGTGCAAGTCTCTGTCGGGTATAGCAAGCTTATTGAATCCCCATCGTCTTTTTGACGCCGACTGGCACGGAATGAGCGTACACGTGTTATGGCGCGAGAATCAGGGCGTTGAGATTCGGTTAACATTCCAAACTATCTCAGATCCTTTGCGTTTGTCTTCTGGAAAGAAGCAGGGTGAGATTCTTCGAATTACTCTATCAATTATTGTCATTAATAGGTCACCGTAGATTGGTCTTTCCAGACTTTGTTTGATCGCACAATTGAAAAGTCGTGTCCTGTTGCTCAGTCGAGCCGAGTTGTCGTTACTCTACCGACCTCCGCAGCATATGCCATTGAACCTGAACCTTCTTCGGTGGTATTAGGTCTTGCTAGTTTCGACATTTCAGACTGTGGGTCCCGACTACAAGTCGCCAGTCATCGTCAACTTACCTTGGTTGACTCCAGCTATCAAACCCCTCGATATTAGCCTCCGCTTTGCGCGAGACTTTCAATATCGTGAGCGATACAATGTCTTCCCCATATACTCGTGCTTATATCTTCTAGCCGCTGATTTCGATGCTCCTCTCACATCGTTGTCTGTGCGGCGGACTTTACACGGCTCGAGTCAGGCTCATGGCCAGCTCTCTGTCAAATTGACCAACCATCAAACCGAACCGCTCCATGTCGTGTATCTGGAGACCATGCCCTGGCTGATCCAGTTCTTCCTTCACACGCTTAAGATACACGTTGACGGCATGCGGAATGGTAAGTACACTTGAAACGTAGTCTGTTTATTCGATGCATAATAGCCTAATGCCAATTGACAGATAGCGCAATATCGGAAGTGACCTATATTCCCGCGGTGCCACATGCCCGCCCTGCGACTTTCCAATGTGTTCTTTCAATCCCTTCTGGTGCTACTATGGACCTAAGTATAGATGTTGCCAAGTCTTTCCTTCGGTACACCGAACACCCCCCGGACGCACAGAGAGGATGGGACTTGCCTCCTGCAGTTTTTACCTTGATCGAAACTAATAAGACTGGTTCTACAAATACCAACCGTCGACTGTATACGCCTACACTTCTCGTCGATCTTGCTACACCGGACTTCAGCATGCCCTATAACGTAATTATCTTCACTTGTTCACTCATCGCTTTCCTTTTCGGTAGCGTATTCAATTTGTTGACGAGAAAGTTTGTGGTAGTCCGCATCGATCCAGAGAAAAAGAACGAATAAACGAGATACAAATTTGACCTGTGGCGAATATAATGTGACTATCCCCTGGATAGAAGATGAACGGCACATGCTCATCTTTCTGATGGAACTTCTGACTTCGGATGGGCAACAAGGGTCGGACCGTCGTAATCATGAAGTACCAAGGAAAACCATTCAGGAGTACCATTCAGGTGCTTATGATCCCATGAGATATGTGGAAGAAAGGGCTGACAGACGTGGGGCCGACGTCATTTTGGAATATTTCAAGATCGAGGAACTTCGCAAGTGGAGAGATTGCTTGTGCCTCATTTTGTCCCTGATCGTTGTACGCGGAGAAAACGCCACAACGCCTCATGATGGAACGGAAACCATGCTGAACCATGCCATGGTTACGCAAGCGATTGCGCAACGGAACGGCGCCCGGAATACTTTTGGTCCGGATCTCCACGTGATGTCAGGCTATTACCCGGTCCACATTTAAGCCGGGACTTCCATTCCATCGTGCAGTCCGAAAACTGTTCAGCTAAGCTTTGACGTGGTCTTCCCAAGAAATCCAAAATTTGTCCATCATTTGAGCTGAGCCGTTAAATTCCACCGAAGGGGCTGGATCGGAATAGCGGAAACCTTGTATGGAAATAAAGATCTTTGACATCTGAAGTAAAAGGAAAACGCATGTTTAAACTCTAAAGCAAAGTCCTTTGGCGCCCCAAGGTCTAGACAAACTACAAGGAGATAGGACACAAGAGCTCGGAATTTCGGTTTGGCCCACTAGCGCTAGTTCCTCAAGCCCACTGGACTGGTGCCACCTCAATGGATATAAATTTTGGTCACATGTGCGATACTATTGAAGCGGAGGTCGAGGGCTAACTTCGCATGCGCTAAATCTCACGTAAACTAACTGGTTACTTTGGAACGGATGTGGCTATACTGATGCATGATGGGTCCCACCCTCGCGAATCTATGCCGCGCGCTTGGGCTCGGAGCAAAAGTGATAAATAGATCATGGTTACGGATTCAAAGATCATCGATTTCCCCCCTCATTTCTATTTGCACGATAAGACTCCATCGATATTGTATTCATATACCTCAGGATCATGTGCCGACGACTTGCGTGCGTAGTCTGTGGCTTGGAGCGTATTGGTGCTCATCATTCTTGGCAGACAAGGAACCCGTTGGAAACGCTGTGGGGTTCGTTGACCAACACCTCTTGATTTCAAACTTCTCGTTGAGCTCTGCCCCCACTATAAACAGCACTTCCAGCGACATATGATCGTCGCTATCATGGATTGCAATTCATACCGCTGCTCGTTAAGCCATTTCCACCCTCCCGAATGCAGGCCGCCAAGTTGCCGTTGCTATAATGTTTGCCCTCTCACCTTCCTCGTCTCCAACCGATATCTGATGTATGGGGCTGCGGCACGTAGGTGTATGGTGAACAAATTGAACAAGACGTTGATACTGTCGATGAGTACTGCTTCCAGTGTCGGTTAGCGCAGGAACGCGCTGCTGGTCGTTTCGACCGCACATTCGGAACAAACAATACCTGAGAAAGTCTTAGCCTGATCGCTTGTCCGTTGCTCAACACTAGCTCTCGATATCCTTGTACTTTATGTATATCCCATATAATGTTGTATGACGCGCCATCCGTGCCTTGCAATGACGTACGCGTATCTATGGCGAACGTACATAGACCATTGTTTGCCGACAAATTTATGTACCTAGAATTCCTTAAGGAAGCTTGTGGATAGCCTCTGCATTTACGAGATTTCAGGATAAACTTCGGGCAAGTGGTGGCCCACAAAAAGTCACGACCAACGCAGGTGACCTGTCCCTGCTAAGTGCCTGTTCAGCTGTTATCCAAGGTGGAAACGTAACCAACTTACATGCATTTGGTGAATTCTCAAAACGCTCGCGATATGATGTCAGTCCTCCAAACACTTCAGCTGTAGGTGTAAGTTGGTCACGTAAGGATAAATATGTGCGGGATAAATATGTACGGTGTTCGGAGCATCGACAAAGTTTGATAAGGGATGTACCAGGTATGGAGCCATAAATCCGAGAAGACACATATGTGAATGACGACAGGGAGCCAAGAAATCCAAGAACAGACCGCAAGATGGACAACCCATCCTTAAGATCCTTGTATACATTGGCTCCGTTCTAAGTGATAATGGTCTAGAAGAGGCTGCTGCAACAGACTTAATCTCACACTTGCAAAACGATACTTAGTCAGCTGAAGGTCCGCCCGGTCAGAACAAGCACACAAAAAGACAAGATAGGTCTATCGTTCGTCGGGAGATAAGTCATGGCCATAGCAAAATACCCTCAGGCATATTTTCAGCCGCAACTGAATCAACAAGATTCTTTCATTGGTACAGTGGCCATTGGTTATTTTGCAGACCTGAGATGACCTATTTTTTCCCTCCTCAGACGAAATGACCAAGTGATACCAGCTCTACAGGCATTGCTCGTCTGCATCCAACCAGAATCGATAACCCCAGTGATCTGACGAGTCTGAGAACTGCAGGAGTCTCGAGTTCATCTTCCAAAAAAATGGCTGGGCTTGATCGAACAAAAGTCTCGTAAACAGATCTCTTCCTTCACCTAACCAAAAGCATGAGACCCGCGTGATATCCATCTGGGTCAAAGCTTACCGCTGTTTTTGCGCCGTGATGCACCGGTTCCGATTTCAACTTGTGCTGACGGAGGGCATGGTAGAACACATCTATTGAAGTTAGCCCGTTGAGACTTATGAGGGAGATTTCTGGGATATAAGAGATTTCTGGGATATAATTTCTCCGATGGACCATACGAGACTTCTGGTAATGCCCTAACTTCGGTTTAAACTCGACTCGAATTCCTGGACAGGTCTATCCTGCCATTTATACCCTGTGTACAGAGTCCAGAACCGAATGGTGAGAAACTGTAATAGGATGAGTCGAAAATCGCTCGTAAGGTAAAGTGGTCGGCTGTGGGGATGATGAAGCCACGTGACAAACCAAAGCAACGTCAACCCCGCCTGTAACGTCCGACCCACCCCGAACACCAAACCGTTCATTTACTATGCACGCCTCCCTCGTCCGCCGCCAGCTTCAGGGGTTGATTCCTCCCAAGATTGCCACTCCAAAGCTCGTTGTAAGTGTCAAATTGCAAATCTTTATGTCAGAGGACTGAACGAAATTTTTCCTAGTCTGGTGAATCGGGCACCGGACTTGGACCCCTGGTCGACTTCTATTCCAAGCTTCCAAAAGGTCAGGGTACCCCTCGTGTCGGTGGTATCAAGGCTCGTCTCTTCAGTGGAGCAAACGCGTCGGGCAAGCCTATTGTTGCATTGATCGTTGGTCTCTTCGCTATTGGTTACACCTTAGACTGTAACAGTGCGTCTTCATGCTTTTTGATCTCGAAATCAATACTGAATACGCGTCACAGTGCACCTGAGTATGTGGATCCCATTCTCCTGGAACATATCCCGTGCTGACTTTAGCTCAAGAGCACCACAAGAACCACACTCACTGAGCGTAGACATTGGTTATGGATGTTGGGTTGTGCATGCAATAGAATTTGAAAATCGTAACGCTCGAAATTTAGGATGCCCTTCGGATGTCTCAATTGGACGTCTCGGCGATCGATCTTCCCTTTTTGAATTTCCAAAGGGTCTGAACGATGATACTACGGACCCTCCAGGACAATCAAGCTGTGAACGCCCCGGTCGTCATAGTGAGCATACTTGCGCTTACGGTTCCTCTTTGGCGATCATACAAGGAAATCACTCGAGAAGCACAGATAAACCCTTATTGAACCCGAAAACCGTTAGGGTCATGGACATGAATAGGATAATTGCCACCTGAGCTTAGTGACTAAAAGTCCCGTGCCTCACGCTTTGGAGCTCTTACTTAAACGTCGGGCGGACCTTGCATTGTGAGTTAGGCGTGAGACGTTCAATAAAAACAAAAGATTTCCCAAGTTTTCTCGGGTGTGCGTATAAGTCCTCATCCGTCTCTAAGGTCGCATTGTGGTTGAACAAGATAGCGCTGTGGTCGAGTGGGTCGGTTTCTCTGTATTCTGGCAGAATTCATGAATAATCACTCGAGTCGGCACAAACGTAGCTGTGTAGTGGAACCCCTATGTTTCATGTAGCATCATTGACTGAACAATAAAATGACGGACTTCAACGTCACAATATTGACGTGAAACACATTCAGTCAGTCAGAGAAAACTTTGACACTCACGTTATCGTATTTTTAGACCGTAATTACGTGGTTCCAACCCATGATTCCAACAAATTCAATACACCATGCAAGACAGAATGTTGAGGCTTGGCCCTAGACTATTGAGGACTGGTCATTGACCATGAGACTCAACCCCGAAACATCATGCATTAAGCTTCAAAACAGCCTGAGGTGTATGAACAATTTGTTTGCTTCGCACTGTATGAGTTCCAAATCTCTTTCTCACGTCCACTGGATTTCAGAGCCCCGAATTGTATACATGCAGCACTTGCTACATGCTAATGATACATTAAAATTAATTCCTTCCATGAGTTTAAGGTGATACTAATAGGACATGTTGGTATAAGGACGAGCTCTCCAAAATGTGTACATTCCGCCTGGTCTTGTCCAAGGTCCAAGGACCCGCACGAACCCCACGATTCCCAGCATATACATGAATAAGATCGCTAAATCCACATTAGTCGCGGCACTCATCGCGTTTCATGACCAAAAAAAAATTGACCTTTCCTGCGAGTTGAGTATGTTCTCAGCTCCCACGAGATCTCAGGGAGACCCATGATATTGCAGAAGATATGTGCCGTAATAGAAGGATAAACGGATCCCGTGCGAAGGAACATGTAGGAGCAATGAAACCCAAATAGTGTCGTGTACGCCAGCTGGAACACTGCAGATCGAGATAACTAGGTTAGGGGAAAAGGGGAAAGAAATCAGGAAGCATGTCCACGCACGGCTCATGGTTACCGCGCGTTTTGCAGCACTGGCCGTTCGACCAAACCGGTTGAAAGTGTCCCATGCATGGTGGACATGTGCTGATAGGTGAGTAAGTACAAATCGTGGGTCGGGACCAATCAGGAAAAAAAAATGTCCCGCACACCTAGACCGAAAGATAAAGGGCCAAGGAAAATCATGCGATTGGCAGATGCACCAGACATGTGGTATACAGCTATTACACAAGAACGAAATACAATCTCTTCCGTAATTGGAGCCTGTGAAGATACTGCTCAGTAAGTCCAACGGTGATTGGGATAGAAGGCGTTGACTTTAGAACACAAATGGCACGTGTGTATTGTTCGATACACAAGATCATCAGACTGGTTAAAAATACGGGCTTACCATGATATAGTTTCTTATTCCAATCCATGACGTGAATTTGTTCACGACATCATTTTCGAAGTAGAATCGGGACTGAAAAGGCAAATGTCCTCCCAGGTACATGCCGAACAGTGGCCCAGTAAACAAAACTGGTGTGACAAGATGTGGAAGTATCATGTCCATATCCAGATGGTAAATTTTGAAGCCCAGACGTGCAATAGTTGTCTCTAAGGTCACTTTAAAGCGCTACGAGTCTCTTTAATAGCAAGTTACCTTGTATTATGGGGATACTTACGGCTGATCTGTCGTCAATCACAGACCACAAGATATAGAAGACAAGACCACAATTAAGAATTGTGGCAATGCTGCCCGCAAACAAGCGCGCCTTGATGACACTCGGATCGTCCCTCCAGCGTTCATCCTGGAGTTTCCCATATGGAGTACCGTTAGCATTCTTCGCACGGTCCCTAGAGAACGAGAGCCGCGCATGTTTCGAGACATACAGAGACCCAACATAGATAAAACCAAAAATGAATGTAAGCAGATGAGCTGTCGCCGTTGAAATGGGAGGAGAGTCAAAGACAAGGGGCATATCGAAGTTTTAGAGGTCCTGCCGCTACCGGAGCTTTAAGCCCTCGCACAGACAATAAAAGATGATTGCCACCGTTGTTGTGGCAGGAAACAAGGTTGGCGGTTGATTAAGCGTGACTTTCACGTGACTTTATCGCGTGCCGTGACACGAACGGTGGTGATGAAATGTGTCACGCCTTTTACCCCTCTCTTTGCAGCGCCCTTGCATCTAGAACAGTTACAAGAGTTTGTCGCCACACTCGACCTACTTGCGCCACTTGGTGAAAGCAACAGTTTGATTTCCTGAGGGTTAGTACTTTCCTCAATCTCGGAAATACTTGTTTGACCCTGGAACCGGCCTTTGCTTCCCGGGGAAACGCTCGGGTGATATCCTGGAATTATCTCTCTTCGAGAAGCGATGACGCCGGAGAGCTCGAATCTCCATCCTTGATAGGTCAACTCTGTCGAGCTTGCTGGAATAGTCTGCGTCATTCTCATGCTTTTCGAAGTTGTCTCTCTTCCTTTGATCACATCATTTATGAAGTCTTTAGCTCGGCAGCTGTTCTTCACATCGTGAAGATCAGCACCCGTTGCGCCACTCTCCTTTTACGTCTTCATCATGCATAGTAATCTTCAACGGGCCGTGGCTGACGTCCTTGCTGCCAACCAAGAGGTTAAGTTTTCCAACGTCTTGACGGCCTATATTCGTGTCGCGGGATTCAAGAAGTCCAGTGTGGAGGTCCTCACGACTTTTGAGCGCGCCATGGACAAACATCCGGATTGTAAAGACCAAGTCAACTCCGAATCTGCTAAGCTCGTTGCAAAGCTCAGACACGACTATTGGAAGACCATGTTGGACTGGGGTGGGAAGCAGCAATGCTGTCCTTGTTGCGTCAACCTTGTCGAACAGTATATTGACGATCCGGATAAGTTTGAGGAAGCGGTTCTAAAGCTTCATGAGGTCGAAGGTAAGTTTCCATAAATCTCTATCCATGTTCTCTATCCATGAAGTTTCAGCCCAACTATACGATGTGGCTCCCCCGGTCCCCAAGAAACTGGGGCGAAGACGGAAAAAGACCAAAGAAGCAATCGCATCTGACCCCTATGGCCCTTCAACAAGCGCTTCTTCCATGTGACATGTTCGTTGAGCAAAGCCATCCTCGTTGTCATTTGTACAACGCCCTCACAGTTTGTTTGTTCCCCTTTTGTTTTTCCTAACTCCATATACCTGCCTAATTATACGTACTAATTATGGGCCCCATCTCCTATTTGTCCAATACGCATCTTTCATGACGCAATCAATGAGTATGCTTACCTGCCCGTATTCACAGTCAACTCCTCCATGCACCTTCAAGCTTCAAGCCCGAGTTGTTTTTCCTTCTTTACTTTCAATGGAGCAGTCGAATATGTATTTGTATGTATTTTTGTATGAATAGGCCTCAAGTACGTTTTCCATTTCCCTATCATATTTTCGATTGATCATTCTTCTTAGACCATCGTGACATGTATTTAATCTGTACTTGAATTATGAACCTATGACCCAAGTAACGACCTTTTCCTACTGCGAAATGACTTGGGGACAATCGTGAACATCACCACAAAGGACCATACCATCGGCCCGTGATTCCGGAGGTATGCCCGGCCACAAGATTTTGAGGGCTGGTTGATTGTCATATTCAAAGTATCCATTTTCCTGCTTTTCGCCTTTCACGTGGGTCTAGAACATCTATGGCTATGGCTCAAACCATACAGCTCAGCCGGGACTGGTTCTGGAAACAGCGCATCGCCAGATTACCCTCTGTCCAGGATGAACTCGACTTACCTTCTCACGGAAACATTGAGGAAAGCTGGAGGGCGGCTCACGCTTTCCCACCCGAGGTGCATGTTGAGCTTCTCAGGGGAGGGTTTATTCCTGATCCCTACGTCGTATTCAACGAGCACAAAGTCCAATGTGAGTATACGTCGTTATCGGGCTGGCGAGACTCGATCAACATCTTCAAGGGATCGGCGACGTTGAATGGCTTTACAAGTGCTCCTTTCCTTTCAACAAGCCCGTTGGACATGAACATGCTGTTTTATCGTTCGAAGGGCTGGATACCATCTGCGATGTTTACCTGGTGAACCCACATTGACCTGTCTCGTTAGTCTATACTGACGTGGGTATCTTTCACCAAGAACCGCAGGCAAATCCTCTCAACGGACAATCAGTTCCGAACCTACACTTATGCAATCAATCTTTCCGATGCCGTGACTACACTGAAAGAGATGAATACTTTACTCCTCCACTTCAAGTCAGCAAAAGCACTGGCGAAGGAGGAAGAAGCGAACTATGGAAAAGTGCGTGCTGGGTCAACGAATCTCGGACACCCTAGCCGCGTATACGTGCGGAAGGCACAATATGATTGGCGGTGAGTCCCATTGAGTCTGTTTATATTCACGCTCAGACAAATTCATCTGAAGATGGGATTGGGTCTGTCATAGTCCTTATGGCATCGTTAAGTGCTTACATCTTCCTTCAGGGCCCAGAGCTCATGACGGCCGGTCCATACCGTGCAATTACTCTCAAGACATACTCTACTCAGCTGGATGACGTTCATACGCATGCTTCTGTTTCGTTTGACAAGGTTACTGGTGCTCCTTCACTTTCCTTACGGGTCGACGTCACTCTCGAGGGGTCTCCTGTCTGCGAAGGGTTGGAAGTTTCTTTAAAAGACACCTCTGGGAAAGAGATCAAAAGGGAACAAACGAGGTTCCAAGGCAATATCGCTTCATTCCGCGATGTAGTGCAGTGGAATTCATCACCTGAGGACGTCCATCTCTGGTGGCCTGTTGGATACGGAGAGCAGAATCTTTATGATGTGACAGTCACCCTTGTTGGCTCCGTTAGTTTTCTATAGTCCATTGATCTATCCTATTGATCGATCTGTGCTCAGAATAAGCAAGTCCTCGATGCAAAGACAACGGATTGGGCTTCCGCTCCGTAGAGCTGATACAGGAGCCCCTTGCCGGACCTGATCAATATGGGACCGGGACGACGTTCCTGTTTGAAGTAAATGGTGTTCGTATCTTCATAGGAGGTGTACCATTGCCTTGTTGTATTCAATCATTCAATACTGATCCCTGTACCTAGGATCTAATTGGATTCCTGCAGACAATTTTTTGACCACAATCACAGAAGACAGATATCGAGCATGGCTCATTCTTCTTCGTGACGGTAACCAAAACGTGGTACGCATCTGGGGCGGTGGCGTTTACGAACCAGACATCTTCTTTGATATATGTGATGGTCAGTTATCTGAGACCGTGGATCACTTTGTGAGGGTGATTTAGAGATAGAGCTTGGTATTCTTGTCTGGCACGACTTCCAATTTGCGTGTGGTGTTTATCCGGCTCATCCTGGGTTCGTCGAGAGTGTCAGGAAGGAGGCAGTGGACAACGTGACGCGGCTACGGCACCATCCCTCGTTGGCTCTCTTTTGTGGCAACAATGAGGATTACCAGATGATCCTTCAATGGGGAGGTTCGTTTATCCGATTACCTCTCCCAACCGTTCATTCCGCTAATCGTCTCGATCAGACACCGAAGATCTCCCTGCGAGAGTCCTCTACGAACACATCTTCCCTGAGATAGTAGCAGAACTGACTGATCCGCCTATCCCTTACCACCGTGGCTCTCCTTACGGTGGTAGAGGCTGGGACACCGCCGACCCCACCATTGGAGATATTCACCAATGGGATATCTGGGGCGGAAAGGAGTACCCTTATCAGGATTATGACAAACGTGGTGGGCGTTTCGTGAGGTATGGATTTATCTACTTTCTGCACATCAAATAGTCAGCTCGAGAGAATATTAGTGAATTTGGAATCTCGTCAATGCCGGATATGCGGACGATTGCGTACTGGATGGATGACGCGGATAAATTGCAATGGTATTCACAATCCACGCTGATAGCTCAGCACACGAAGGCTGGTGCTTTTGAACGTCGATTCGCCATCGTAATGAATGAAAATTTCAGGTTGACGAGTGACCTGGAGAGGTGCGCGTCCTGTTGAGCGTCCCTGACATATCTTACACGCAGTAATTTTAGTCAAGTCTTCAATACCCAGCTCATGCAATCTGAGGCCGTGAGTTATGCTTATCGGTCCTGGAGACGTGCATGGCGTGGCAGAGGAAAGGAATACGTACGTCTCCATATCAGGAACAGGCTGTATAGCTAATTTGCCCTACGATCAGACCTCTGGTGTCCTCGTTTGGCAGTTGAATGACTGCTGGCCTGTCACATCGTGAGCTATTGCTGATAGCTTTGTGAGTATCTGCTTAACAATCATGAATGAACCTTCAATAAACACTTCAGCTTCGACCTAAACCATCGTACTTCACTATCGCTCGCCAGCTCGCTCCTATCGCCGTTGGTATTTATAGAACGGTGATTATAGTCTCGTACATACTGAGCGCCAATATCTGGCTGACTTTGAAAACTCAGGTAATCAAAAACCGGGAGAATGATCGACCCCATCAGGTCAGTCGAGATCGTTGATAAAGTTTGGTTTTGGGTGATGCTTTCCCCTTAGTTTTATGAATTCGGAGCCGTGCAATCTCGTGACGCGACGATCGACATATGGGGAGCTAACGCTACCCTTCATTCCCGTTCAGCCAAATTAGAGCTTACCTGTCATGATCTCAACTCCAGTTGGACACATAGCGAGAGTTACGACATCATCCTATTTCCTAATCAATCTACAGAGCTACTCTCGATACGCTGCCCTTGCCCACCCAAGGAGAACGTCGAGCCCCCATCAGGCGATCCCATCTGGCCGTCGTCGTCCTCAGTTGTCGTGAATGCACGACTCCTCGGCTCCGACGGAAAGGTTTTAGCGCGTTTCGCCGACTGGCCGCAGCCATACCGATATCTTGCTGTTCCTGACCCTCAACTTTCGGTCGAGCTCAGTGGGGAGCAAGTCACCGTGTCGGTTCAGTGCCCTGTTAAAGGCTTATGGTTCAGTGTCGAGGGAGATGGGCCGGAGGTATTGTGGAGTGATAATTCACTTGATGTCGTTCCCGGTGACCCCCAGGTCATCACAACGAAGGGATTGGGAAATAGGAAACTCAGAGTAGCTTATCTTGGGAAAGAGAAGGCTTCGTTGGTCCATGTTTGATACAGTATGTGTGATGCAACTACTAGTTTGAAAGGGAAGGAGGAATCAAGTGACATAACGGTTGTAAAACCTTCGTCATAACTTGTGTTTGCCTGAGTTGGAAAACTTGAACGGAGTCCAAACTGCTAAGAACGAGGAACCCACCAGCCTTCGAAGTTGTCCTCGTCTTGGGGATGCCTTTATGTTTGTGCTTCTGGTTAGGAAGACTTAATGTCCCACAGTGTTCGCAGGTGTGGCAAAGGCCACCCCCTCCCTCGGTGCCACCGAGCTTAGTGTACCAATAGTCGTTCCTGACTCTCGCAACCACGGGCTCCAACTCATCGTCGCGCAGAGGGTATTTATCCAAGGCACGTTCAAATGCCAGCACGGACCGATTAGCGTCTTCGTTATCGAGTCCGGATATCCGTATGTAGGTGCCAAATACTGTAGCCACCGTAGGAGATTGTTTTCCGTTGATGAGAGTGCGAACAGTAAGGTCAAGATTGCTGGGCATGGACGAAAATAGGGATGGTGATAAACCGAAAGAGCTTTATATGACAGTGGCCTCTTGCCAAAGCGGGGCATAACTCTCAAGAAAGGTTGAGGACCCCATCAGTCACCGTTAGGGTCAAGGCGTGCCAATGATGAAGAATCAAGGATCAGGCCTCGGGCATCGAATGTCTGAAATCGACAGCGATACACTACAGAAAACATATAAAGCTGTAAAGAGATTTTAAGATTCCACAGGAAATAAATAGGTGAATATAAGGAAACTTACTAGGAAGTAACTCCTTTCATCATGCATCATGTGCCACTGAGATAAGGTTTTGATTGCTAAGATCATAGACGAGATTGTCTCGCCTGGACTCATCTCCTGCCACCATGACAAAAAAAAAATCGCATTCCAGTAAAGTGCGCCCTGTAAAGGGTGGCTTCAGACTCGAACAATTACCCATTGAACTCTTGGAAGAGATTTTAAGCTTTACAACGAGCTCGGCTGAAGTCTACAGATCTCTCCTTTTGGTTTCGAAAGCAGTCAACTTGCTCGTCAAGTTACGCTGCCTGAAGTTGGTTCCAGTGGTTCTTGAGGGAATTGAAAAACTTCGTTCTTTTGACCGACTCCTCACAGCATCGCCGAAAACATCCGTTTACGTGCGTTGCCTTTGGATCTACGGAGAAGGGCTGGAGGAATGGGAGTTAATTGATTCAATCGTTGCAAGATGCTCCAGGGTGGTAGCTTTATCATGCAATAGTAGGACACTCGCGTCTCTCTGTTCTTCTCTATCATTTTCACACACAACTTGTACCGAACTCGCGCTCGTTGAAAACTGGCACGACTGGAAACACATCACAGCTGCAACCCATGGAAGCCAATTCTGTGCTCAGATCACCCATCTTCGCCTTAATCGAGGCCTAGACCCCGAGTTTCCCAAACACTTCTTCACCAATCTTACACACCTCGCCTTTTCTTGTCGCCCCATAGGGAATCATCTGAAACGCTATTCAGAGTACCTTTCGGACCTCAGGTCTTTGTTGCTTATTGTGGCAACGCATGCTGAATGGCATTACAATAGGACCCCGGACAAATTGGCATCTAAGCTGTTGGAGCACGACAGGAGACTTGCTATCCTACAGTGTCGCGAGAGTTGGACGGAGCTTGAGGCTTGGAAGGATCGCGTTGGAAGCGGTCGGAGCCTTTGGGAGCAAGCCAAAGTTTCGCGAAAACCTATGCGGGTCTATCGTGACGCATTCAGAACTCTGCGAGGCTGACACGGGGAGGTCTAGCTGGTGAGATATATTATGATTATAGTCGCCATTCTGCTGAGCCACCATTCACCAGGACAGGAGAAACAGGCTTTACACAAAGAGTTACAATAGGTACCATTGTTAATTGTTATTCCGTGTTCGCGGTGCGCTCGACTGTCGGGCCGACAAGTTCAATTATCTCTGTGGTTCAAGGTCGAAACAATAGACAGAGAACATGAAGATCTTTGGTGATTGATGAGGGTATCCCTTTCATAAAATGTGCGCTTGTCGAAAGTGATAGGGCAAAGGAGAATGGAAGGACGATACACCCACAATTGAACATAAGGTACCAGAGGCATGGAATGACGGTAGTCGACGGACAAGTCAATGAAAGAAAAATTCTGGCTAAACCTGAAGCTTAGAGGAAGAATAATAATAATCATAAGGTTTGGTGTTGCCCTATCAAATAGATAAATACAGTCTGAATAGAAGAATGTATCTAACACCTTGAACCTTGGAAAAACACCAGGTCTCTCAGACGCGATGACGTGAAAAGAGCGCTTATACGAACTCGGAGCATCAAGGACAAAGCTTATTCGCAACCTCGTCTATCAACTTCCGCACATCCTCCTTTGTAACACCCTCTTCTCCACACCCACCCTTCGCTAATTTCCGCTTGAGTATATCACGAGCCTGCAAGACTTCCAGCAAAGGCAATAGTTGATTCTCATACACAGGTGAGACTCGAAGGAGGCATGCCAACGATGCCGTCAGCCGATGTACTACAAGCAATCTCAGAAGATGTTTGGATCAAGGACGAAGGAACTTACCAACTTCCTCACTCGTAACTTCCCTATCCAGCGCCTCCACAACGGCACTAACCATCTCAACCTCCCAATCCTCGTCCTCTTGCACGTTCCCTACACCACCTCTCACCTTCTCAACTCTGCCCTTCTGCAGATACGCAGAAACGTTGAACGCAAGGCTTGCCGCTGCAGTGCGTACCGACCCGTCGGTGTGCAATAGACTCGGAATCACAACAGCCGCTACAGCAGCACGCGCAGACGTGAAAAGAGTCTGTGCTAGAACAGACGTAGCGAAGGCATTGCATAGGAGGCGCAAGGTCGTGAGGACGAAGTTGCGTGGGTTGGAAGATGGGTCAGATTGTTGAAGCGCCGTCGTAGCTTTGTCGATGAAGATAAATAGAGGATTAGACGCCACTCGGGTGGAAGCGGCCCATGTACCGACAGCGGGGTCAAGGAGGGCGAGACGCCATAGATCGACGAGAGGGAAGAGAGACGTAACGGGGAGCGCGGACGAGAGGGCGGATGTAGCTTGGTTCCATGATGTTAGAATGGCCGGTGTGGCTGGAGGGAGCTTTGTTGAAGGAGCGGTCGAGAACCGTGCTTTCAGGTACGGTGCGACGGTTCCTGTGAGCGTTTGTTTGACCTGAGTGGGAGTGTGGGGGGTTGCAGATGGCCATGTAGTCGAGTCAATAAAGGAGGAGAGTTTGGACAGGACGGTATCTATCGCGGGAACTTGGGCGAATAATATGGGGTTCAAGGAGAGGGCTTGAACTGCAGGGAGGGATAACGAAGTATGAGGATGGGCTGCGTACGAATATGAGTGTCAGATCAAAGCTGAAGAGATGAATTGGAACCTACGTGGGAAAGCCTGGAAGAGAAGTAAGTCTACCTGAGTTTGCAGTTCTTTGGCGTTGGCACCTTTCAATTCACCTAGCTGATGGAATAGTTAAGATGGAAAATTGACAGCTACGAGATTCATCTTCACCTTTTCACCGTCTAAAAAGAACATGAACGTCGGCGTCGCGCGAACATTCCATTGACTCGCCAGAGTATTCCCCAATCCGACGTCAATATCGATTTTCGCAAACCCAGCACCACGACCATCAGCCTTGATACCCTTCTCCTCTGCGAGTCTCTCAAAAACAGGTTCGATCATCCGGCACGGACCACAAGTAGCGCTGGTGAAAAAGGCCACAGCAGCGCGATTGTTTTTCAGGAAGGTGTTGAATGAGGCTTGATTGGTGATGGGATGGATAGGCGCAGTGAGTGATTGGGCTGCAGTGTTGGGTGCAGCTGTCGATGCTGTCGATGCGGCGGCCCGCGAGGCGACGGCTTGAAGGAGCTGAGCTGCAAGGTGGGGGTTCGGAGTGGCTTCTGGAGCTGCAGTTGCGGCCGCGGCAGGAGTAGGTGCTGGTACGGAAGGGGTGGGTGCACTCGGTGAAGGGCGTCTATACATTGCGTCTATCGTGGGTCGAAGAGCAGCTCCAAAGGGTGTAGAAAGGAAATCGGTGGGTAGATCTATGGGGCTAGTTATCAGATTCAAGATAAGGTAGGTGTGAAAATAGCGCGCTACTCACCCTTAATAAAATCCGGTATTGACCCGCCCGTTAGAAACCCAACAACGTCATTTGTAAACGAGTTGCAATTGAAATCTGAGGTGATAACGTCAACCAATGTGTAGAGATGTGGTTCAAAACAACTACCTAAAAGATGGTACTTAGGGTGAGGTTAGATGAGGCCAAATTCTGGTAGGTATCCACGAACTCACTTTATCTGCTGTATAATGTTCCTTCATCTCCGTCAAATATTCGCCGAAAGTTTCCTCATCTATGGCAGTTTCTCCCATATCTATGACCTGCAACGGTGCACCGTGCTGTTATGATATTCACGTAAGCACGTCGTGTATTCCTCTAGTAAACCTCGTCACTCGCGTGTGATCGACCAGGAAGCGTAGTACTGATTCCCTGTCCATAAAACACTTCCTTTCCAAAGATTACGACAGAAGTATGCCTATATTCAGAAGGATTGTGTGAATGAGATGATAAGGAGCGTTTTGACAAACGGGACGAACCATATGCCATCGATCTGTCTACCGGTCAGCTGTCTAGAAAGCTGTTTCGCCATTCCATTGCTGAGATCATATAAATAGAGCTTCACGGGTGTAGTCATATCTAGTCTGTAAGTCTAGAGTTATAAAGAACAATGAAGAGGAGGAGAGAGAGGTATCGATCGATTTGGAAATGGACGCGTCAGACCCACACCTTTTCACGTGCGGTGCAACTACAACCTACTTGATTATTTCATTGTTATTGGAGTTCTTTGTCATGTAAAATGGTATACATCGGACTCTAGTTTCTTTTCTCATAGATTTCTCCAGGCTGCTTTCTATTCTCATAATACTCCTTCAGCTGTGGTTCCCAAGACACGACGAGGAAAAATGTGTTCTAAGTTTAGGAACAACAAGATCGCGTCTCGGATGGCTGCCGGCGAGTTGGACGAACACGGGGTTATCGATGTTCTGGGGGAGGGGGTATCCGCCCTCTAGAACTTGAAATGGTTGGGGCGAGGTATCAACTGTCGCATACTGTTGGGACTTCATTGTTGTGTTCGGCATCTCCAACTGAACACTCGGTTTCCTCTTGATCATCTCCAACTGAACACTCGGTTTCCTCTTGATCATCTCCAACTGAACACTCGGTTTCCTCTTGCTGGACGTCGTGCGTCGCCAGAATTTGACGCGTGAATGTAACCGCATTGACAGCGATGGGCGCTGGGTGGAAGTCAACGAACACAGTGTAGACAGATGGTTGTTCCGTGGTGATAGAAGGAGCTTGAAGTAAAGCGCGGAGAAGAGATATGACGAGGGGCTTTCCCTCGTCTGGCAAATGACCCCGAGCCAAAATGGCACCTAGTATCACGACACTTTGAGTGCAGGCAAGCATTTCAGCAGGAGTGTTCGAGGGTCGCTGTAGTATCTTTGTCAAATCGTCGGTAATAAGGGAAAGGCTCGCGAGATCCGGAACGAGGTTTTCTGTCTCGAAATAATACAGGCGTCTCCTGAGGACCGTGTGGTTGGATACGCGGGCTTCCTCGATAGCAAAAGGCAGGGCGAGGAATAACGCACGATCATGTGCAACGTAGTCGAAGAGAAGAGCTGCTGGGAGGTACTCTTTGTGCTCGACCAATGCCCTGATTAAGGATGTTAACGTGTCTTGCGATCGAATGTGAAAAGTCAAACGAGCTTTCAAGAAGACAAAGAGGGCAGATCGCAAGATCAAGTTCGAGACCTTTATTGGCTCCAATCGAACTATGCTCGGCTTCTGAAACTCAAGTTTCGCAGGAAGTCTCACTGCCATCGATGGAAAGCGAAGCATGCACATGAAGTGTGTAGCCAGGGTCCGTGGATGGATTCGTACACCCGTGTCGATGAAATTTAAGAGGTGTGAAGTGTTGTGATTGACAAATCTTGTTGTCATCTTCGGCGCCGTTGGCAAACGCCACAGTGCATGGATGAATGCATGTCCGGCCAGACGTTGCGTAGCTGTAAAAACATTGCATTTCGAGAAATGAGCAGTAGCGGCTTTTAGGTCATGCTTTTGCACAGCCAAACGGATCTCGCGAGCTATTGTTCTTCCTATGCCACGAGGAACAGCCATAATAACAGTGGTATGTGCTTTATTCTCTGTAAATCAGTGGCCATATGTACTCAACGAGGAAGCTTACTTACCTGGCTACAACAAAAATATATATCGGGTGAGGGAAATCATTGCTCAAAATTTCTGCCAACTGCGGGCCGGGGTCGCGTGATCGGGCCGATCCGACGTCGAAACTAAAGGTCTGCTGAACCAAGTTGTGGATAAGTAAATCGCCAGATATATCAACCCCGATAGCGTTCTAGCGACCAAAGTAGACAAAGGCAACCTCGCTATATATCTAGCGACGATGCGATATTGAAGCGCCCGCTACTAAGTACGCATTAATTTTAGATATAGGACAGTTCAAATTGTCTGGTGCATGGAGATAAAGAGTTACATGCATCAACGGTGGTTTGAGAATTATGTTGCATGCCGGATCCGAAAAGCATCATTCATATTGTTTCACGAAAGTACTCGTTTTTTTTTCGGAAAATCTCATGAATCCCAGGTATTTACGCCAAGGTACAGGCGCATTTCTATACTTGGGTTGCTTAGGCTGTTGTTAAGAAGACAGAGCGAAAGTACTGGGCCCTTGGTCTTTCCAAGTGTCGTCATCAATGTGCGAAGTTCAAATATATCTGCTCTCATTCTCCTCGAGGAAATGAAAGCGGACTCGGAGTCCAAGGATGGGAAGTGGTCAGATAACGAAGCAGTGCTCCACACACCTGAAGAGATGGTCAGAGTCCGCGAGTTAAGGAAATCGGGGGGAGGGTCGCAAGATATCCATTGATTCCGGAGTTTCATCCCGGTATAGATGGGTCGATGACAAATTTACGACGAGTAACATGTCGATGAGAGCTGCTAGGATGTCCTCCACAGATGTTCTCTGAGAAATACGGACGTAAGGTCTCTGAGAGATCGAGAGCGACTTCAAGTTTGTGGACATATCGAAATCGCGGTGGGATAACAATCAGAGAACTCAGGGCTGGTCAAACACGGAGCATTCCCAGAATAAAACAAGTCCCGAAAAGACAATTTTTTTAACAGGTTTGGTGGTAAGTGGTGTCTGAGCTTGAAACTTTCAAAAAGAGGTGCGAAAGTCAGAAGAACGTCGGCATATTCAGTATTTATTTCAACCCAAAGCCGCTTAATTCGTAGCATCCGTATAGTGATATTCAGCCGCTGGTGGATTTGAAGGTGGCAGACTCTGAAGGAAGAACCTAATTTAGCTCGCGCCGATGTCACTTCTGCGAGCCACCTTGGCAGATTTAGATAATATCAAACCACAGAATTTGGGGTCAGTGATGACCAACATATTTCAACGGCGTTCGCTCCACAAATGCAGGGGAAAGGGGGTTGTTTCAATGAGCGTATGTAAAGGTGATTTCGAAGATGCCAACTATAAGCCAAACGACGAGGCTCGATTTGTTATAACGTCGTTGGATGGAACGATGGGATAGCAGCTGCAGAAACATAATTACGAGGCTCACCAGCCCATGCGACCTCTCGTTCGATGATAGTCCTGAACGCAGTCGATCCAATGAGATGTGCTAACTCTGACAGTCAATATCTTTCGAATCATAAGCTCTACGCATACAAAAATACAAAGGAAATAGGCAACAAAGCTGCTTGTTTCGGACAATTCTCGGCTCCGTTCGAATGTCACGGCGTGACAAGATAAGATACCATCGTCATATGGATGTGACCTGTAATCGCCACGACATCGAACCCTTCAACCACAAGGCGGAAACTATGGCAGACCCTACAAAACAAGAAACGGAGCAAATATTCAGACTACTCAAGTCACAAAAGGCTAATAAGGTATGTCCTCTCTAAAGCTGCTCGAAACCGTCTGATCAAGAAGAGTAGTCGTGTTTCGACTGTAGTGCTCGGAATCCAACATGGTCCAGCGTTACTTTTGGCGTATATATCTGTTTAGATTGTTCCAGTTCACATAGAAACATGGGTGTTCATATCAGCTTCGTACGGTGAGCCCTCAATCTACTGGCGGGGTTTGTCACTTGACCTTCAATGTAGATCCACCAATCTCGATACTTGGCAGCTTTCTCAGCTACGTAATATGAAAGTGGGCGGGAATGCATCTGCCGTTGACTTTTTCAACAAACACGGAGGAGCGTCGCTATTAAGCGACTCGGACACCAAGAAAAGATACTCCAGTCGCGTGGCAGAGCTTTACAAGGAAGAACTTGCAAGACGTGTGAAAGAGGATGCCGCCAGGTGTGTAAACCTTTTTAACTTTATCGATTCAATATTCATACCTCGCTAGGTATCCAAATGGGATCGTTTTAGAAGGTGTTGACGCCGTAGCAAACCCTGCAGTTAAGGATGAAGCTGAGGAAGATTTCTTCGATTCCTGGTCAAAGCCTTCTACGCCTAAATCGACATCTGCACCCGGAACTCCTAGAGTATCGACCCCTCCTGTCATTGGTAGGACTACTTCAGCTTCAGCCTCCACCTCTACTTCTGGATCCACCGTCCTGCCCCGTACGACCACGTCATCCGCTGTACGACCAATCCGACCTGGCGCTGCCGCCTCCCGCCTCAACTCCGCGTCCTCTACCACCTCCGCTGCCAGTACCGCTCCAAAGAAATCCAAGCTGGGGCTCGGCGCATCCAAAGCAAAACCAGTCAATTTCGCCGAGGCTGAGAAGAAGGCAATGGAAGAGGCTGAGAGGATAAAGCAACTCGGGTATGATAGAGAGCGGGAGGAAAGGGAGGAAAAGGCCAGGAAGGAGGCGGACGCACTGAGAAAGGCGACTGAAATCGGTCCCAAGGTTATCCCTGCGTCGATCAGCGGTGCTAGCGCGATACCCGCCAACGGCAACCCAGCGAAGAATGCTGCGTTCCCCCGCCTTGGATTTGGAGCCATCCCAGGTGCAGGTGCTGCTGCTGCCGTTGCTGCTCCCAAAGCTCAGTAAGCCCATTTCTTCGATTTATCTCGTTCTTTCGCCCGCTCGAACGTTTCAGTAGTGTCCCCGTCGCGGATGATTCACCCACAACTGCTCGAGAAAGGTTCGGGAATCAAAAGGCCATCTCGTCCGACATGTTCTTCGAGCGCAACGCGTACGATCCCAATGCGGTTAGTGAGGCACAGACACGTCTGCAGAACTTCCGAGGAGCAACTTCCATCTCATCGAACCAGTACTTTGGGCGCGAAGAAGAGGAGGATCAGCTTGTTGGGCAGCCGGTGCTCCAGGACGGCAGCAGCCTTGCCCAGCTTGAGATAGCGGCTAGGGACGTCGTCACAAAGGTTCTGTCAAACCCCGATGTTCAGAATTTTGGAGAGACTGTCAGGAGTGGAGCGCTCAAGGTGTGCTCCATTGTTTTTTTAATATCTTGCTAGTGACTGATGGGAAACTATTTAGCTTTCTGATTACCTCGCGCAGATGTCAGAGAGATAGGGACAATGAACTTGTTGTGTTCTTATATTACTAGTGGGCACCTACTTGACTTGGTTTCGAGTTTATCATTCGCCCGTATTGATTGCTAGGTCTCTGTTTGTTGGCGTTGGACATCGATCGACTTTCTCAGATGAGCGTGTGAGTCGTGCATCATTATACATGCGGAAAAAGCGCAAGTATCTTTTTGACAATTCCCCTTGCTATCTTCCCTGCTTCGTTTCAACCGTCCTTCATGTGCGAAGTGATCGCCCTGTGCGTGTGCGCAGTTTCATAGTTTGTGCCACTTATAGTGCCACTGTTGCTGTCCATCGCTCAGTGACAACGGGGAAATTGACTGGACCGATGGTGATCGTTGCATGATATCCGTAATGTGGAGAGCACACGAAAAACTATAGATTGAGAATATTGCCCCCGAGCACATTGCAGCTCTCGATGAAAACATCATGGTAGGAAGCTTACGGGCAACCCACAATTCTGTCAGGAAGTGACGATTCGTATTGAACGCCATCCAGCAGTCACCGAACCACAACTCATTCTTCGTTATTCAGGGTGGAAAAGAACAAATGTCATTACTTTCCACGGATAAGACTCGTGGCGACAACTTGTCGGTACAGCAACTAATCCTTTAGCGAGTTTCCAGATTGTTCCCAGCTTCCGGTTATGGCATGCGCTATAGGATTGTCTTGGGACACATTTTACCATGCCTGGGATCCACCAGTAACAAATATACTAACAACATTTCGTAATTGGTGAGAATTGATTCAAAATAAACATTGTCAGGGATCACTTACTTGCTTCCAGTGCAGAAACTCGATGCATCGCTCGCCAACCATGCGACAACGCCTCGAAGTTCATCTGTTCGACCGATTCGGCCTAGCGGGGCCGCGTCAGACCATCTTTTCAATGCCCCTGGGTGTTTGATGATCTCTGCTGACATTCTAGTAATCAAACGAGGAGAAGGAGGGGTAGATCAGCGCAAGGCCAAATCAAGTGTGAAACACGAACGGGCTGTAGATGCATCCTGGGGAGATTGAATTCACACGGATCCCCTTGCTTCCTAGCTCACACGCCATGGTTCTGGTCATTTGAAGGACAGCTGACTTGCTCGCATCATACGGAACTATCTCGCCTTCCTGAACACGTCCCTTGTGGAAACTCTTTCTTGTTATCGATTCGACGACTCACTTTCATGGCGATATGTCCAACAATCGATGATATGAAGATGATACTTCCTGGATTGCCGAATCGAAGCATCTGCTGTCCTGCAGCCTGGGCCGTCCATAGTGACCCGTTCACGTTGGTATCGATGACCTTGGGCACTTCAATTCCTTTTTTTTTAATTTCAGGAAACCAAAACACACCTCTTGATAAGGACCTTCAGGGAACTCGATGGCCTTCTTCGTTACCTTAGGTAGAATACCTGCGGCCGTAATGCAAACGTCCATTCTTCCTTCCTTGTCCCCAATGTGTTTAACCTTGTCCCACATCCCTTTCTGGTTGCGCACATCAGCCGACACATACTCCAACCGACTACCTATCTTCTTCACGAAGTACTCAGTACTCTTCCACTCCTTGGACGGCTCCGAAGGCAGGTCAAAGCAGTAGATCGCACGGGCTCCTAGCTCGCACAGTGCGAGAGCCATCTCGAGGCCAATACCACGATTTCCGCCGGATACAATGCCAACTCGATCTTTCAGAGAGAACTCATCGAAGATCTTGGGTCGTGGCACTACTTTCGGATCGGCGGCCGCCTCGATTGCAGCGCTGACGCCTAAGGGAGCTAACGGCGAAATGGACTGATTCATTGACGATTGTAACGCGGCAGAGTTAGTCCGGAACATGCGCCAACATGATTTCTGCTGCACGCGCTGAGGATTCAGTGACACTGGGCCAGCGACACGGGAAAGATTTCTGAGCGACAACATTTGAACAGGCGTGTCCTGATACTAATGCTTCTCCTTTATAGCCATTTTCCATTCTGCATGCCAAGGAAATTGATATGGATTGCTCCTCACTCTGGGGAAGATCCATACATAAAAGGAAAGTCAGTACAAGACAGTGACATACAAGCGAACGGCATACGTGAAGTGCGTGAGAGGGGTTTACGGACCACTTTCACTATAAGCATACTGGTGTATTGTATTCGGAACCAGGTCTCATAATCCTAACAGGGACGGGTAGTTTGCCTGAGTCCAGTTTTGCTTTCAATGAATGTAGTCTCCATGTGCATCAACTCCCCTTCCGTTCGTGGTGCTTAGTCATCGCCGATGTATTTCACATTGAGACATGTGCGTGATACTTAAAATGGCTTCAATATAGGTCACTAGGTAGTTTGATTGTCGTAGAGTCATTGAACTCAAAACATGCCGATATCATCACAATCTGGAGGTAATTGAGTCGGATAGGTTGACCCAGTCGGGCCATGCATAAAGACGCGACCAACAAAGCTTGGTGCCATTGAGCGGGTCTCCCTTGAGGAAACGGGAAAGGATCCGACTTACATGTACACGGAGAATCACTAGTACCTTTCTCTGTACAATCTAATTGGATCATGAGAAGGGGTGTGAGAAACATTTGTCACAGGAATTGCCCAAGCTGCTCCACACACTTTGGTTGCTCCTTGGACCTTGTGGATAGCATCAACAAATACCGCATTATGCAGGTGGATCCCGATCAAGCCTGATAGTTAGAGCAATCCTAATGAACATAACCTCAAACAGGAAGTTGAACTTGCCTATGTCTAATAGGATTGACGAACTATCTAGATGAACATTTTCACCTCTCCTGATTTGATGATCCAGTATTTCTTGCAGGCATCAATGAGCAGACGGTATGGGCCATTGCACGGCATGGCATGTTGGATGCTCCTTCCAAAATAATATGTATGAGCTATGCCCCCCCCCAAAACCCCTGACTGAGACCCAGCCCCAACCTTGCTGTGCTTGGTCAGGGCTTTGACATCCAACTCAATGCTTAATTCCAGCCCCAACTTTGCTGCACTCAGTTAGGGCTTTGACATTCAACTCAATGCTTAATCCCAACCTCAACTGCTCACACACCTACAGATCTGTCATCTTGCATTATGATCAAAAAGCTTACATAAACCTATTTGAGTTAGTCATAATATATACATCAAAGTGTGAAAAAAGAGCCTCCAGATAAAGATAATCAATCATCTTGTCTTATATTTTATCAAAAATTGCCCTTGAACTGTTCTTTTCTACACCTACAGACTCTCTTTCACCTTTCATAGAAAGATCAATAAGATGGTATTTATCTATTTAAATCAACTATATATTTTGAAGTGTGAAAAAAGACCCTTTGGATCAAGATCTGCAAGTAATCAATTAAGTAATTAATTATCTTATTTTATCAATGATTTTCTTTAATTAGTTGTGCCTATACTCTAACACTCAAAAGTTACCTTTTCCCACACCTGTAGACTCTCTGAAACCTTGCACAGATGATACATGGGATATACCTATTAAAATTGACTATATACTTTGAAGTGTGAAAAAAGAGCCTCTAAATAAAGATAATCAACCATACGATCTTATCTTTTGTCAAGATTCCCTTAAATTGGTCTTTTCCATGCCTACAGACTCTCTTGCACCTGACACACATGATAAAAAAGATGAGATATACCCATTAAATACTTTGAAATGTGTAAAAAGAGCCTCCAGATGAAGATATCTGCAAATAATCAATTATCTTATTCTATTCTATTTTATTTATCTTATCAATGATTTCCTTAATCAGTCTTTCTCATACTATATTAACTTCAGAAACAACATTAAAAGATATATAAATTGAAAAAAGAGCCTCTGATCTTCAACTTTTCTATCTGATTTTCTTATCATTCAGATAACATCTTATCAAGGATTCCCATAAAAGGCATTCCTATGTCAGCATTGGTTAGCAAGTAAAGTCCTAGCATTATAACCTCTCAGCTAAGCTTGCTTGCAAGCCCTTTCCTGTAAGGGCAAGTCCTTTCACAGAGCCAGAGATGCAAGTGGGAAGCAAGAGTCAAGCAGGCATAGAGGCTGGCAAGAGTTGGGCAAGGGGCAAGCAAGGCAAGCAGAGGATTGGACATTATTAGAAAAGCTTATGGGCTGTTAGTTTGCCACAAAAGCCTGAGCCAGTTGTTGAGAGGTAATCTGACTAGCTCTGATCTCAGCCATCATGGGAGGGGGCAGAGTATCATAGCATAGATCCTATCACCTACCTCAATGGACTTGTCTGGAGACTTTGGGTCCCATGAACTAGCAAATTCTCCTTTACATCCTTCCTTTTGGGATTCACACCCAATGCCTCAGACATCCTTATAGAGGGCCTCCCTATGAGGGAATGCCAAAGGGGAGGGGGTCCAAAAGGTCACAATCAGTACAAGGGAGGTGTCCTACACAACAGGCAGATATGACAGCATGCTCACAGACCTTTGCTCTGTGCTCCTTTTAGACTCCTTCTGTGCAGGTGGTGTAATGATAGGGACATCAACTCATCCTCACCTCACCCTTTTCAAATTGACCTCAGGGTTGTGTTTGCAAAACCAAGTGAACCCTAAAAGCATGTCTTATCTTCAAGGTTGGTGACAACAAAGATGGCATGCTCAGAGTGAGTCTGGCAGCACAGATCTACCATGCTCTAGGTCTGTTGAATGTCTATTGTCTCAATCTTCATGTCCAGTTGTAAGGAGTTAGTGGAGGGAGGGAGTGTCATGCTATAATGGCATACCAAGATCCCCAAGCAGGGACCCTGGTTGTTGAGGAAAAGAGGCATTTCCAGTTGAGGCTTTGACTGGGGGGGATATTGTATATTGGAGTGGGTGCTCATAGTTTTAGTCACAAAATCAAAAGTAGAAGCAGATGTATTTGATTCTATAGACTAGGGGGTGAAACAGTTAGCACTAGACAATGGAGGCATGTAGTTCATCTGTTGCTTTTCTAAATATCCTCTTCTAACTCAAGGACAAGGGCAGCTAAATCCTCAACCTCCTCAATAGGCAGTGTTGCTCCTAATGCATCTGGTGAAGGGGTGCCAGACACCTCCTTTGTGGCCAAGAGCTGGACAAGCAGCTCATCTTGTTTGGACAGAGAGAGGTAGTGTACTTCATGACCTTGAGGGCATTAATGGGCAAAATGGCTGGCCTTTCACATTGTCAACAGAGCAGAGGGGTGGAAGAAAACTGACAAGATGCATACACATCTATAGGAACTCTTGGGGACAGAGGATGAGAAGGCACCAGCATAGGAGCATGATATGAGAGCAGCAAAGCCTCTTCATGGAGTTAAGCTTCAGTGCAAATGCTAAGCTGAGTTCTCTTCTCTTGGCCCTGCTAAGACTGCCATCCTCTTCCCTCCATGATCATGACCAATATAGTCAGTGGTCCCTGGACAAGTATATCAACTTGTTCAGAGCACTGGTTGAGCAGGTTGGGTATCCTGATGGCCTACAGCTCTGTCTCACCTTTTACAATGGACTTAACCCCTCTCTCTTGAACTGGATTGATAGTATGGCAGAAGGATGGCCCAACAAAAGCACATTGAGACATGGTAGCTTGTGAGTGGTGACAGCTCATGGAGTTAAAGCATGAGTTGCATTATGTTCAGCACTACACTACCACCCCTTATTCTCTGCCTACATGGATTGTCTACTCTTAGCCCCACCCTTTGCTCTTTCTGCTGCTTAGTGCCTCAGCTGGATGTTAGTGATACAGGACTAGAAATAATGTTCACTGGCCATGCAACCATCCTTGCAGACATCAAAAAGTGCAGGATGGGGTATTTCAGAATGAGGCATGGTCATAGCATCTAAGGCAAGCTGAGAGTAGCATAAGAGGAGGTGTAGAGGCTGTTTAAAGCAGGGGGAATGAGAGGGAGGTGTTTGAGGAGTGCCTGAAGAGAATGGAAGATACTCTTGGTCAATGAGTGTGAACTGGCAGGTGAGTGTGGAGGGTGAGTCAAGCTTGAGTAGACTGCCTTTGAGTCTCTAGAGCAAAAAAAAAACAGTTCCAGGCTTTTTTCCAGGAATTAGGAACATAAAGTAAACCTGACCAACCCAGATGGTGGTGGATCAACCCCCAGTAGTGGCAATATCCTGGCATGAAGCCTTTGAGCCCAAATTTGATATGGGTTGGAAAGAAACATCATGAGCATGCAGTAACCAACTCTGGCAATTCCAGGACAGGAGGGGGGTACCCACTAACTGGATGGGTCAGGTTTACTTTATGTTTGGAGACATTCCACTAGACCACATGGCTTAATATCTCTCAACAAATCCAAGGGAGCATCTGGCAGCATTGGAGTGGTTATAGGACTATTCAAGCAAGTAAAGTACACAATGGTGGGGGAGGGACCTCTAGGGGCAAAAGAAAAGGTTCAGCAAGCTAGAGAAAGCTTCCAGGCCAGAATGAGAGACTTGTTCTGCTGGAAGGGCAACCTATGGAGGCTGTAAGGGGATGACCCTGCTCAGTAGTCCTGATAGGTAACTCTGACCCTATATGGCCTTAGTCATAGGGATAGCATACTTCTAGCATTACCAACCAACTGGCTGCCAGGCCCCTGCACCTTCTAGATAGTAGTAGTCAGCCTTTCATAGTCATTGGACTCTATTTTCCCTTTCAATGTGTTATTAGTAATCACTGCTTAGCATATCCAGGCCACTTATTGCATATAGCATTAGTCATAGCATAGCCATAGATATAGTATATCAGCTGGTCAGCAGGATAGAATATCCTCTGACCAAACAATAGCAGCATTTCCTAGGTCTATTCAGTAAACCAACTGTGAGAAACTCCAGTGTCACAGTGTCACTTCCTTGCTTAGCTTGCTGTGCTCACCTCCTTGCCCAACTCTTGGTTGCCTTTGTGCTCCCTTGACTCTTGCTTATCACTTGTGTTTGTCTGCTCTTGCTGGTTTTACCTGCAAAGTGTTTGTCCCCTCACAGAGGTTATGGCTCAATCACACAGCTGGCAGAGAGAGATCCAAGGTATATTCACAGTACAGTATCCACAAGGCATAACTACACATCTGACAGAAGGAGATTCAGAAAGAACAGTCTGAGGATACCCTATGCCAGTGAGCAAAGCTTCAGAGGGTCAAGGGCATGGGAATCAGTTGTACAGGACAAGAGAACCTTAAGTGCGTGAAAAATACTCAACCCTCCAGAAATAACATGAAAAAACATATCCAGAAACCATTGGGATTCAATAATATGTCGAAAGCCCTTCCCAACAGAGCTTCAGCTAGTTGATTGACCCAGTCTAGCCAAACTTAGCCCAACTTTTCGAGTGATCTGATATACCAATTCTGACTGTGGGCTGTGCAGCTAGGGCCAGATCTTTGCAGATGATAAATCAGAACTAGCCAAAGCTACAGCTAGTTTGATCAAACAAAACTTGATTCCAGACTTTGATGGATCAGTCCAAATGGCCTGATCTCATTTGGATAGTTTTGATAGGTGCACCTAACAACACTCCTATGTCTCCCATCATCTAGTCCCCTCTATACAATGGTCAAATATATATAGTTGAAGCCTTAGAGTATAAAGTATGTTTTCATGAACCTCACTAATTTTATTGTCTCAAGTTCGATGTGATGATAAATTACATGGTTGTGTTTGAAAATATTGACAAATTATCTCATGACTTAATATTTGCTACTAATGTCTGAAGACTCAAATATGATGCTGTTCCATATTTTATGGAACTAAGTTAGACCTGCCTAAATATGTTCAATTTCACTCACCTAGATGCAGTGAGACAAATTGTTAAGGTGTAGATATGTTCACTCTTGTCTAGCCATCTAGATAGAGTCTGTTTTCATCAATTCTCCCACAGTTAACATCAGCAGAACTGGTCCCTACTGTCATGACCTGCCCCTAGACCCTTGCCTCACCTCTGGACCTCACCCAACTGAGTGTGCAAGCCCCAGAACATGCTCCCCCTCCCTAGAAACCCCTACAACCCTCCAGCATCCTTGGCACCTGCTTTGGCAAACCCTGATGCTTCTCTGGGGATCTCCAAGCTTCCTTGGAAGGACCCATGCCTTCCTGACCTCCCCTGAGTGTTTGGACAACTCTGACACTTCCCCTGTCCTTCCTAGTGCACATTACAAACATGTATCAGATGCTACCAACACCCAAACAACTAGTCTTGGGACACCCCAAACAACCATACCAAGACTTGTGCAGCCCAGCCTTAAACCCACTGTCCTGGAGATGTGTCAGGGGACCCACCTTTTGCACCTTCCTTCTTGATCTCGACGCTTGGACGCTTACCTAACACCTCCTCACAACAACACCAAACAAAGTCGAGCACAATTTTCCGGTCACCTGGCAGAATGATTCCTT
>JAGGAV010007816.1:0-55249 GCA_017657295.1 Termitomyces sp. DKA64
CCTGACCATCAAAAAAGCTCTTGCACTGACTATTGGGGCCCTTCACAGTGGAACAACAGGTAGGACCCCTAGCTTATCAACTCTGGCTCCCTGTTGGAATGTGCCAGCTTCACCCAGTATTCAATGTGATCAAACTAATACCAGCCCCAGCAGACCCTATCCCAGGGCAATGCCTGGCACCCCTGCCACCCCCAGTGGTGGTCAACAACAATGAGGAGTAAAAGGTGGAGGAGATCTTGGATGGTCACCTATTCTGGCAGCAGCTACAGTACATAACTCCAGATGCCTATACAGTCATTCTCATGCCTCTGCTACCTGCTGATGCACTGCACCAAGCAGCAGGGGCATATCTACATGCCTAACATACCTGAACTCTTATAGCATATTGTGAAGCAGCATCACAATTCTTGGGTGGCAGGTCATCCAGGCAGGTGGAAAACATTGGTGTCCTGGAATTATTGGTGGCCTCAGATGTCTAGATATGTTGGCACTTACACTAGCACCTGTGACATCTTGCACTAAACCTTGTTGTCAGGCACTCATGGGCCAACTCCACCCTCTCTCAATTCCTGCTGGCCACTGAAGCATTGCTTTAGAGGACTTCATTGTTGAACTTCCAGATGCTCATGGAAGTGATGCCATTATGTCAGTGGTAGATCTTGATGAGAAGGGAGCTCATTTTATCCCTACTCACACCACTTGCTCAGCCCTGGGCATTAGAAATGGAAAAGTGACCATATCAGGAATTGAACCTGAAACTTCTTGAGCATGCATCCCTCATGATGCTCTAACCACTGAGCTACATGGTCAGGTTACACAAGGAGCTAGGAAGTCATATTTGATACATCCTAAGCATAAGATTGTTCTACTACTATCACTTTTGCTTCACTGCAGGAACTAGAATACTGGATAGTTTTTTTTTTGTGTAGTAACTCAGAGCTCTAAGCTGTCAGATGATTTGACCTGTCATCATCTAACAATGGAGCTGCCAGTCTGTATTGAAAGAATGTCTGGAAGCTCCATGGTCTCTCTGATGGATGTCTCAGATTGAGGCCCACAATTTGTGGCAGAGTCCACCCATGAACTGTACTATTTGCTAGGGGTGAAGCTCCATACAGCCACAGCCTATCATCCTCAGTCAGATGGACAGACCAAGCATGCAAACCAGGAACTGGAATAGTACCTGCAGCTGTTCTGTAATGAGAGGCAGGATGACTGGGATGAGCTCCTGCCAAATGTTGATTTCCAGTACAACACCCATATATGGGTTTTGAGCCCCAAGCATGACCCTCTGAGAATGACTCTGTGAATGAGTTTGTGGATAGGATGAAGAGAGTGCAGGAGGAGGTGAAGGTGGCTTTAGCACAAGCAAAGGAGGACATGACACAGTACTACAATCAATGGTGATGTGAGGTGCTTGGCCTGTTACAGCTCTGCATTTATTCCAGCAAGTCATACATGAGCATAGTCTTTCATTGCCATATTATATGTAGGTACAATTTATGGACACTCCAATTGGTACTCTGGCCAGACACTTTTTCAGGTGTGCCTGTTATGCCCTGCAGCCACTTGACTACAGTTTGATCCAAGTGGAGTTCATACTACCCTCATAGAAATTCCCACATTATATACTGTTATCATGCCATCCTGTCCATTTTGACTATTGCACTTGGCAAGGTGCACCAGAGGGTAACTGTGATGGGTCCCACTTATAACTAAACTCCCTCACACCCAAAGCTGGTGTACTAGTTGTATGTGTTATTGTTGATCCAAGCCTTGTGTCACTCAGCCCAGTCACAGTGTTCTAGCCCCACCCCCCCACTACTCTTGGTATAGCAGCCATCAAACTTCCTGACACACTATTTTGCTGATCTGAAACCTGGGTCCCACCTATCTGATGCTATCTTGTTTGATGGAATTATCTGAGCTGCCATACCACTTGCTGATGTGTAGGTTTCACATGATTGCCATTTGGCCTTCCAATTTTGCAGACTTGGGCATCTGGACCTTTTTCTGATCTGAAAGGAGTTTGAGATACCTTGCTCTTATTACAAGGGCAACAATGGTGTACTCATGAGCAACAAGTGACTTCCATTGTGTGACCCCCAGAATGGTGGCTTCCAGCAGCATTGAATAAGTCAGGTGCAGTGTCTAAGGTGTTTTCCATCAAAGGCTATGTTACACACAAGAATCAAACTAACAACCTCATGTGTCCCACTCAGGGTTGCTGTGTTGCCCCCCCTAAGGACATGATAGTGCCAGCTGAGCCACCATGCCCTTATACTATAATCAATAATGGACACCAGCCCCTGTGTACAAGCTTAAAGATTGTCTACCTGGACAGCTCAGACATAAAGACAATGCAACCATCACAGAAGCTGTCCCATTGCCACCTGAGGCCATTCAAGGTGGAAAGACAGGTAGAGCCATTAATCTATTGGCCAAAGCTTCCTGCAAGTATATGTCAACTGCACCCAGTCTTCAATACTGTCAAGCTATTCCCAGCCACAAGGATCCCATTCCAGGCTGACACCCTAGGCCTCCACCACCACCACTGCTGATCAACAATGGGGAGGAGTATGAGGTGGAGGGAGTACTAGACAGTAGAGTCTTTTATGGGAAGTTACAGTTCAAGGTGAAGTGGAAAGGATATGGTATTGAGGACATCTCTTGAGAACCACAGGCAAACATACATGCACCAGCTCTGATCCAGATGTTCTACCACCAACACCCCAATGCCCCAAAGGCTATTTGAAGCATCTACCCCATTTCTGGGGTAGACCAAGCAATCTGTAACTTCTTCTATTAAGTGCATGGGGATGCTTCATTCTGGAGGGGGGGCAATGTCAGGGGACCTGTCCAAGTCAGACCCCATTCTTGTTTCCCTTGTTCTGAGCTGTCTTTGCATTCCCACCCTTCCATCTTTTGGTAACAAGTACTTTCAAACCAGGGCTATCCAACAGTGCTTTTCAAAAGTGACTGTACTTCAGGAGCCTGAAGATTGAGGCCAATTGAGATGAACTTCTACTTTTGGGATTGGATTCCAGACTTAATGTTAGGTAGTGGTTTTATTAGAAGCTCTAGAGTCAATTTTTCAAACACTGGCATTGGAAATCCTCAGACTTGTTCTCTTTGGATCTCCCTCTGCCAGGTGAGTAGTTAGACCTCTAGAACTTCTCATAGAAATTGAATATACTTTGAATCTCTCCTCTGCCAGTTGTGTGACTGAGCCACAGCCTCCAGAGGTCTCCCTTACAATCTCTTACCTACCAAATACTTATGTACCTAATATACTTTGGATTTCAATTTTCCAGCCATATGATTAAACCAGAGCCTTCACAAGTTTCTTTTACAGCAGAACAAGTCTTTCATTTCAATCTGGAAGCTGTCAGGACCCCACCAATTTTGCTCCACCACTCTGCAAGCATCACCTGTCACCCTGGGACCACCCCTGCCCAACCCTGCACATCACCTGATTGCTCTCTATGTCCTGCCTGCACCTGTGCATCACTGGATCACCAGCTCCAGAGTTCTCTGCATCTGGGGCCTGCCCTCAGATCTGGCATTCCATCACAGACACTCACAAAGCCCACCCCAGGATTACTGCAGCATGGGCAGGCAGGGTTGTAGATGATGCCACCTGCCTGTAAAACCCTGCCCTGCTGGCCTTCCCCAAGAACCCTGAGTATATAGTCACAGCCCTGCCATTGTCAAGTAGGCAGTCTAGATATGCCAACATTTCTCTATCTCTTTCCACTTATCTATTCTTTTCTCTTTCTCTCAATTCTATCTGTTTCTTTTCTCTTCAGCATACTTTTCTCAGTCCACAGAATACTCCCACAGACTTCAACAACCTCCACCTAGAATATAACAACTCTGGGACCTTGAATAACCTCTGGATTAGTCCTGGAGCATCTATGTCTTCCATTCTTGTCCTCAAACTAACCAACTAGTGGGTTCTTGCTGTTGGAGGTGAGCTTCCAGGTTCTTGGACCTGGAATAATATCTAGACTCCCCCTGTTCATTAGATACTTGATGGCACACTATGCCATACCTCAATACTGGCCCCCTGTGGCCTATGCTATGGACCAACAAGGTCATACAATCACACCAGCCTTCTATGTCCAACCCCCAACCACACCTCCCAACACCCAAACCCCCTACCCCTCACATCTCAGACCACCAAACTAATATGGAGACACCCCTTCTCCAGGCCCTGAGATCCAACCCTCTTGTCCCTCCTCCAGCCACTCAATCACCCAATCTACCTCCCACCCCTGCTCTGCAGCTACACACACTGCACACCAATCCCAGGAGATGGAACACTTCTTGTGCCAGGCACAGCACAGAAGGCAGAGGGCTGAATCCTGTTGGGACCCAACCACTGGTTCTTCAAACTCACAGCACTCACCCTGTCAGGCACAGAGAACACACTAGACATGATTTAGCCAAGTGTTAACATGGAAGTACCTACCACTCACTGGAGCCTTTGCTTGACACCATGCAAGAGTTGGGGGCCCTTGGATCCACCCAACCACTTCTGCAAACTGCTCTGCTGTCACCTTTTTCTGGACCACCCTCTGAGCATCCAGGATGACCTGGACCACCCCCAGCCCCAAAGCTGACCTGGGAGGGCAAATGGACAATCCCAGAGCTGGCCCAGTGGATGGCCCAGACCCACCAGTTTGAGGAGGCCCCTGGAAAACCTGGCCACTGCAAGGGACAACTCTAGCAACCTGATCAGTAAACCACAGAATGCAGGGTCAATTCACTTATGCTGATGGTACATGGCATTGACCTTCTGCCTATCTCAGCATTGCTTGAACTCCTCCCTAGGCCTTGTATTTGGCCCACACCTCAACATGGTTCTTGTTGGACAGTGGGGGAGTAGAGAATGCAGAAGATGAAGAGGATGTGAGGACAGCATTCTGAGGTAGCTATATGTTGGGATATGTCCTGGCCCCTTTTATCTCTTCTGGGGGACTCCTTGATGAAAAGCCATCATGTTTCAACTTTGATTCCCATGCTGCTGCCACTTGCTGAAGACTTCCCTGCATCTTAAAGGGTCCTGATGGTGAAGGAGGAGTGATGTCATGACCCATCCCTGGAACCCTGCCCCTCCAACCCACCTCTGGACTTCATAAGCCCAGCAAGCCCCAGAGCACAACCCCCTTTGCTAGGAACCTCTACAATCCTCCCTCACCTTTGGTGCCTGCTCCAGCAAATCCTGATGCTTCTCCAGAGATCTCCAACACTTCCCCCAGTATGCTCTGTGACCTCCCCAACCTCTCCTGAGTGTTCAGATAACTCCAACACTTCCTCTGCCTTCCCTGGTGTGCATCACAGATACATCCACATCAGATGCTACTGACACCTGTCTGCTAAGTCTTGGGATGCCACCCCACATCCAGACAGGCATAACCACCACCTGCCAGACCTGCATGGCCTGAGCCCCAGACCCATGGCCACAGAGTAGATTCCCCTGTCAGTATTTAAGTTCTAGAGTAGTACCAACTACAGTAATCTTGATATTACCTACATTTGTGTCCTGTTTGTCTTGTTTCTTGATTTGCTAGTCTCACTGTTTTGTCTTGTCCATTTCAATCTTATCTGTTTCTGTTTCCATCCTGTCAGTCTCAATCTCATCTTTCTCTTTCTTATCTCATTTCAGTTTCCATCTCTCATCTTATTTCTCCAAATTCTTGTCTCACCTTGTCTCTTTCAAGTTCCTTGTCTCACCTCAACTCCTCCAGTTATGTTCCACTCTATTCCTATCACCTCCAACCCTTATCCTCATCCCTGTATCTTCACCCCCTCCCCATGTTCTTGACTTGTATCTAGCCCCAAGTTACCCCCCATCCTTTGATAACCATCCCAGAGCTCCATTCCATACTCATTCATATTTGTCCATTGCTCATGCCTCTCCATGTACTCCACCAGAGTACCCCAGACCTGCCTGGACCACTTTTCTGCACCCTGTACTTCTAGTCTCACTTATCCAGAGCTCACCAGAGCACAGAATCATATATGTAGATGTTGTTTCTGCATAGTATATAGCTGAGCCCCCATGGTCAGCAGAACCTGACACATGGGGTCATCAGTTTGATGCCCATGTGTAATGTGGCCTTTGGCAGAAAACACTTTAGACACTGCACCTGGCTTATTCAATGCTGCTGAAAGCCACTCCCTGCATGTGACTGACTAGGGAGGCTGTGTTGTGCAGGCCACTTTGGAACATACCAATCAGCACATAATGCAATGAGGCATGATGACCACCATGCTCATCACCAATCAGAAAAAGGGAGGTTTCACCAGTTCGACAGATTTGGGAGAGGGATCTGAACCAAGTGCTGGGAAAGGGAACTCACTGACCAAGCATGTCATAGCATGGGTAGGCATGATGATAGGTGTCAATATAGTATGAACTTGGCTGCCAAAGTACTATGGGGCATGTCAATCAGTTCCAGCCTCCTAATGGGTGGGCTAATTAGCCTGGCTGGTCTGACTTGTTGCTGATTATGGAAGTTCATACTCTGAAAATAGTGTCTGGTGTGGGAAAGGGTTTGTCATGAGATCCTTACTGGAGTTTTGGCTAGAGGGAGCCAAGAGCTGTGGTGATCAGCCTTTATGGGCCTACACCAACTGAACACCAGCAAGCCATGCTAAGTGTAGCTGGGTTTAGAAATTGGGAGGGCATGTTAGTGGTAGATAAGTAGGAATTTCTAAAGTGGGAAGTAGTATTAACTCTGATGGGATCAAATTGTAGTAAAGTGGCCATGAGGTGTAACTGGCATACTTGAAAAGGTATCAGGCCAGAGTACATACCAGATGTGTCCATAATTATCACCCCTACTATACTGCAGGACCTAGGACACAATTGTTCAAGTGTAAACTAGGTCCTTAAGTAAACAAAATGTAACATTCACTCAATCATCCATTGTCATGATGTGTGTTTCTAATGGATATTTTCTTAAGAAACATTTTAAGGTTTTTTAACTTATTTTTCTCACAAATTACCAAAAATGTTTCTAACTAATGTTCACAAAGAAATACAAAACCATTTTCTCAAGATACAGTGAAAAGAAACAGTATAAGAGTTTTGAAAGAATCACATAAAGATACATGAAATGTTTTCCTTGGATCGGGTGAGAAACATGATTTGTATTCATAATGTGTTTCTCAAGAAAAATTCAAATAAAAACTATTTTATTTTCCCAAGATACACAATATTAGCACAAAATAATTTGATTTAACTGTTTCTAAATTTACTCAATAAATCCCACTTAAAAAAATATTGAAAATCATATAAGATGTTTCTGATATGTTTTTCTCAAGAAATTCAGACGATTTCCCCAAGTGAACAATGAGAATGATACCAGAAAGTTCCTACCTGGTCAAAGACTTGAAAATCGTCGAGGAAAGACGCATTTTGAACGTTGGGGCGTATGAGTAGTCTAATCTTGCATTGATGTACACCGCTGTCGACTGAAGCTCAGTCACAGATGAACATAGTGTTGAGCGTATTCCGTTGTTAAAAGTAGTTTATGTCGAAAAATACTTGATTATGGGCGTTTTCATGGACGAGAAATAGCGGTTTCAGTTTCGGGGCGTGAAAAACATGATGCATGTGCTTGTCGCGTGATGTGAAAACGGCCTGGTTTCCGAGACGAGACGGAAGCTTGCATCAATAAATGACGCCGGAACACATGGCACTTGTCCTTCATCACACCGCTCACCCTGTCCATTCTTTTCTCCTCGTTGCCAGATGGCCCCGATGCCTCGAGCTCAATCAGCCTCATCATCACCAATAAACTGCAAGCTGCTGCTCATAGGCAACTCATCTGTTGGCAAGAGTAGCCTACTTCTTCGATTCTCTGATGAACAATGGCTACCAGAAGACGAAAGCAGTGCGACTATTGGCGTTGACTTTCGAGTGAGCTAGAGCATCATGTTTGACATCGACATGTCTCCGGAACAGGAGCTTACATTCATCGTCACAGGTGCACAGGATGGATGTGAAAGGGAAGAAAGTTAAGCTTAGCATATGGGTGAGTACTAGCTCCACAAGTGTCAATCTTGCCTTGCATAACTCCTCTTGTATACCAGGATACTGCAGGCCAGGAACGATTTCGTACCATCACATCGTCATACTATCGTGGTGCACAAGGGATAATCCTCGGTATGATCTCCTCACTACTGACATGTGTCTCGCTCTTTACGCGAACGTCTCATCTCAGTGTATGATGTGGCAAACCGCGAATCATTTGACGCTCTCCCTCGATGGTACAGCGAACTTGAAACATATGTCTCGAATTCTGTCGTCAAGATCCTAGTCGGAAACAAACTCGACAAGGTACGTTACCCCACTCCTCGCTTCAGGCTTTGTCTCAACGCATTAATTTCAGGAATTCTCGCGTCAAGTATCTACCGAAGAGGGGCAAGCCTTTGCGAAACGAATGAACTCGCTATTCATTGAAGCATCCGCGAAGACCGCAGTCAATGTCAACGAGGCATTCCAAGAGGTCGCTGAGCAAATTCTCGAGACGCTTGAACTCTGGGAGGGACAGAAAGCAGGACAGAGTACGTGCGGTGGACGGGGGGGTATGCCGGGCGGTGTACAGGTGGTTGGGCTCCCAGACCAACAAGGGCACGGTGCCCACGATGGTGCCTGTGCTTGTTGATCATAAAAGATCATGAGACTGGGGTAGAAGGGTTTACCCCCATTTCTTCCTTAAATACTACGCATTAATACGTTGTTGTGTATCTTTCACAATTAATGAGGAGATGTTGTGATTCATGATTGGCGCAACAGTCGTTAATCACAATTACGGAGTATATCTGAGGTCTGGAGCCCGGTTCTGAAGGTCCGCAGCTGCAGATTTCCTCACTTCACCGCTTTCTTGTCGAACTTTCTCGAGGGCGTCTCGTTTATTATTGATCCTGATGTAGGACAAAACAGCGATGGGAAGACAGACGAAGCCGATTCCAACGAACATGAGCTCCATTCCATCTGAAGGGTCAACACAAATGCTTTAGTCATAGAAAGAGACAGTCTAATTATTGGCGCACGTCCAAGAATGTAACGAGGTGCATCTTGACCATGGTAAATATTACACGCGAACGCACCGCAATGCCATACCGATTCCGCGCTTGTACTGCCTGCAAGTTTATTTGCTGGCCTATTAAGGTATGTCACATAAAAGGTCTTCGAAGACTTTACACGCAGAAATGCACACCAAGCTACGACTCCAGGCAAAGCAGAGTACGATCCCGTAACGACGAAAAACGTGCCGAAATACTTGACGCCATAAGCTAAGTTGGAAAGTTTGATGGCAAATCCGAAGGCGTACATCAGTAGCCCCGAGTATGAAAGGCGAGCGCTTTTTTGTGATGTCGGATAAGTAAGCGAAAATATATAGAACAATGGCTTTGGGAAATTTGAGAAAGAGTACACAGATAGGAAAGGAAATTCCAGCCTACTGGCAAAGACAAATGGCGGGACTATCATTATTGACTGAGTGCTGTGGAGTATCCGAAACTGGAAAATGTCAAAGGGGAAGACTTGAGTTTGAATAATGATTACGAACGAATCAATGATGCTCCAAAGCGTGGGTCATTCGTCAGTGACCAAGATTCAACACTGCTTATCAAGGCAATACTTCCGGCAAGAATAGAGTAATTCCAACAACTTTGGGGATTTGAGTCGATATGACAAGGCTGGATGTCGAAGTAACTTACGCGGGCGATAACAGATATATATATTGGGATGCGAAGCCATACCTGCCAATTCCCAAGCGCCGACCAGAAGTGACGCATTTCAAAGTGTTCCTCCTCACTGACCAAAAAATTGTCGTATTCCGCCAATCGATCAAGCCACGAATTGCCGAGAGGGATGTATCGACATACTTTTCTTCCAAATGACGTAAGAACGCTCTTCAGGTGTCAAAAAGCCCGCGGTGGAAGGCAAATTCACCATCACTAGGAGAGACCTTATCAGCATCATCACGAGAGAGTTCGAGGCCTTTCGACTTGCCTACGAGAGCGAGTATACCTGCAAAGACGGTCAAAATACCTTCCAGTATCTTCCCAAGCATTGATTCAAGCGTCCTAACAGGGGTGAATGCCTACAAAGATCCACGACCATCCCTCAATGCCTCCTACACCATTCATATGACTGACACCAAACGCTAAAATACCAGAGAATGCGTCTGCTACGGATGGGGCTCAAAGGAAAAGGTCTCTCCGGTATTGCAATTTATAGCGCGGGTACCATATACTAAGGCTATTAAACGTCGCTTAGTAACAGCATATACACTATGCGTTATTGTAACTACATACTAGTACACGACTCCCAGGGAAAGGCCTGGTTCAGCGATACCGAGACAGATGCGGAATAAATCGGATGTTAGGGCTTTCAGAACTTTGGGAGGTTGACTTACGTCTTGACTATTCTCATCAGTGTTCTTTGAAGGTCTGCGTGTAGAGATACACAGCAAGTATTCCTCAGTCACTCCAAGATGATGTGAACGACTGAGAGTGGCTATGTAAGTATTCTGTAAATCTGTGAAGTATCATGGACCTCAAAGGTTGTTGACAAGTTCAGAGATGAGTGGCAGGGGATAGCAGTTCTTTACTTTTGCTCCAGTGTGTAGGGTACTGTTGTCTTGTGAAAGCAAAACTCAGTGAGTAGCTCCTTGAAGAACTCTAACCCTACATCTGAGCATATCCACTTCAGCTTCAAGCCTGACTATCTCTCCAACATTGCTATAATGTCTTGTAAAGCAGCACCAGCTTGACTCTTCCTCAACAGTTGACTAACTGTGAAGCAAGAGCTAACTTCAAGGCATATTGCATTCCTGTCTATGCAACCAACATTGGACCAGTGAGATTGACTACAACAAGCATTTTCTCATAGTGGGTGGCACTTGCATGAGGAAGGGGTTTACAATGTGACTTGAAGGGCACAGCCCTCACAAATATAATTGCAAGTGGTGGGGGATGCAATGGTGAGGCCCATTACCATGTTTTTCCATCACATATCCCTGATTGCATTGTGGTTCAAGTGTCCTAGGCAAGGGTGCCATAGACAGAGACTCCTAATTGCAACATAAGCAGACTCAGTTATTGCAATGCAGGCAATATGATACAAGATACCAGTGCTATCCAATAGTGATGCACAGAATAACTCCATCCCATTCTTCAATATGACCAGTCCAATTTTGGGTCCCTCCATATAGCTTCTGTAAGTCACACTCTAATGCTGTAAAGTTCTGAAACTAACAAGGTTGGCAGCAATTTTAGGAATGTGGAGGACTCCAGCTAAAGTGACTGTCTTAGGGCCATTTTACAACTGTGTTTGGAATTTTACAGTGCCACACCCTGCAATTGGTATGTTGCAGGCATCTCACACTGAGATCCAGTTGTCATCTAAGCTAGTAGTGACTGACAGGTATGTGACAAAGAAGGACAGGTCAAAAAGCATGTGTGACATTATGCCAGAATCAAGAAGCATGTCACCAGTTCTTTGCAGCAAGCAGAGCAGTCTTGCTTTCTTTCTCACAGAATCAGTGGTCATATACAACCTGCAACCTAGTCAAGGCATCTTCAGGAGTGAGTTTCTTCATTCCAAATAGCTGGATCTTAATCAGATCCCAGAAAGAAGTGCATGGCAGAGACAGAACAAGCACATGGGCAACATGAATATCAGGGATTTCCTTGCCAGCTGCCAGACCTTATTCTGGATGTTGAGCATGGCAGCAATGTGGTCAGCCATGCTTGATTCCTTCAGCATACTTCTGAGTGTAAAGTTCCTTGAAGTAGTAATGCATGTTTAGTTAGATAGTTAGCTTTACTATACCTCACCTTCCTCTTGCACCACTCCTGACAACCTGAAAGAAATCCTGCCAATTTCTATTTGACTGGACTGTGGTCATATTCCTTTTGGCACTGTCAATCACTTGCACTTAACACAACAGTCAATCATTCAAACTTCATATTAACTCACTGTCAACTCACTATCAACTCACTATCAACTCACTGTCAACTCACTATTATGCCTACATCCATCCCAACCTTCACTAAACTCAATGCACACAACTATAACTCATGGGCTAGTAAAATGGAAGCTTACCTTTGCTCTCAGAATGCCTGGCTACCTATTTCAAAGCCTTCTTTAGCTCCAATACTCTCTGACAGTCCTACATCAGAAGAGAGAAAGGAGTACAAGGAATGGCACAAGGAGGCTGATGCTGCATCTGGTATAATCTATTTAATTGTTGAAGATGATAAGAGAATCCATCTTAATGATTCCAAAGACCATCCTGACCAGATGTGGGAGGCACTGAAGAAGATACACATGCAACAATGCCCTGGAATGCATTTGAATGCCTATGATGACTTGTTTTGTATCAGAAAAGGAGAGGAGGAGAATTTGCAGACTCTGATCAACAGAGTTGAGTCTGCTATAAAGAAAATACAGGATTTGTGCCCAAATGACTTTGATATCAAAAAACTAGACAATGAACTTGCTTCTATGTCACTAATCAGGCCACTTTCTGAAGAGTATTCTTGTGTATCAACTCTTCTCCTAAAAAAAAGATGATCTGGACAAGGCCAAAATTCACCAGGCTTTTGTAACAGAGGACACACAACATTGTTGATGTGCTGATGATGCTGCTGCTGCAATAGCCATGAATGTAGCTACAAAAACCAATGCTAGTTGTGACTTTTGTGGTTTAAAAAATCATTCACAGTCCAACTGCTTTAATTTAAATACAAGGCAGCACACATTCATGTTGTGGAAGATATTGTTCATGAAGTACTGGAAGGTAGCAGGGGAGTTGGTCATACCAAAGGGCATCACAAGATACTTGAAGAGGCCATAGTGGGTGTGAAGGTGGTCTTCCATTCATGTCCTGGAGCAATCTGGACATTGTTGTAGCCAGACCAGAGGTCTGTCTTGGTATAGACGTTCACACTGTGGAGGCAGTCAACAAGGTCACTGATCAGGGGAAGGGGGTACTGGTTCTTTTTGGTGACTTTGTTAAGTCCCTGGTAATCCACACAAAGATGGAGGGAGCCATCCTTCTTCTGGGCTAAAAGGCCAGGGGCTCCAGCAGTGGAGATCAAGGGTTAGATGAAGCCCTTCCTAAAGCATGTTGTCAAGATAGTCCTTGAGAGCCCGGAGTTTGACTTCTGACATGTTGTAAATCTTGCCAAAGGGGGGGGGAGGTGCCATCTTTGAGGTCAATTGTGTGGTCATAGGATGGGTGTGGGGGAAGTTCCTTTGCACTTCCTTTGGAGAACACATCAGCAAATTCATAATACTCCAGAGGAACTACTTTGTGTAATATTTGTTCCTCTGTCTTCAGAGTCTCAGGTGGGGTGGTGCTGGTGCAGATATGCTCTTCCAGAAGTGTCAGGGTGACCTGGAGTCAGAAGGTGGGGATACTGTCCTGCAAGATCCATGCAAAAGGAATGGCAGTGATGATTTTGATGTTGAGGGCTTCTAGATTAATGATGTCAGGTGTCAGGGGTGCAGTAGTGGGGTCTGGGCTTGTTGGAGGTCAAGTGAGGTAGTTCAGGCCCTTGTACCAGTTGTGGAGAATGTTGGGGGGAAGCCATTGAGGTGTTTTTACAGGAGTTTGGGGTGGGGGCACTTCTTCCTCCTCTTCTGGGTCATCCTTAGGCAAGGTGGGGGTTCTGGTGGCTCTGGTGCTGCTGAGGGCCAAATTGGAGTTGTCAGGGTCATGGGGGGAGTAAGGGCAAGGAGTAATGGTGGCTGCCAGGCAGGCCTTGGGGCTGGGGAACCACATGGTGCAGTCCTTCCAGTCAATGTTGGGGTTGATGTTGCACAGCCAGGGTAGTCTGAGCATGATTGGGGTTGCTCCCAGAAGTTGGATAACAAGGAGGTGGGTTAGGAGCTGCAGACCATTGTCAAGGGTGAGGGAGCCGGGGTGGAATTTGGTGATCCCAGAGGTGGCAGATCTTCCATTGAACAGCTGTAGCTCCAGAGGCATGTCAAGGGGTTTGTGGGAGAGGTTGAGCTGGTCACTGATAAAGGTTCCAGAGGCTCCACTGTTGATGAGGGCAGGGAGGATAGCAGGGGAGTTGCCAAGGCAGGCATTGATGATAAATGATTGTGTGGATTGTGAGCAGAGCTGCAGAGGGGTTTGGAGAATGTTGGGGGTGACTTCCAAGACATTGTGGTGGGGAGGAATGTTGAAGGGGACAGGTACCAGGTTGGGTGAGCTATTCCAATTGAGGCAGAGGGTGAGACTTAGTCAGTCAATGTGAGGGTTAGTTGTCCAGAGCCAGGAGAACCTGAGAATGAGGGGTGTGGAGGCATGTAACTTTGTAATCAATAGTTGGAGGTCTTGCTGTTGTCTGTTGGCAAAAGTGATCCTTGTCTCTACACAGTGAGTGATGTTGCCAGCAGAGGTTGGGTCACCATCCAAGAGCTTTAGAGGGATTGGAAGGGGGAGTTGCTGGAGAGGTTGTGGGGCAAGTGCCACTAGGGATTCATCAATGAAGTTATCTGTTGTGCTGCTGTCAATCAGAGTGGGTACAGAGTTGGGGGAGAAGGGGATGGTGGTGTGGAGGAGGAGGTTGTGGGCAGAGTGCAAGAGGAGGTGTGCTGAGAGGGTGTCCAAAGCGATTACTGTTGTGCAGAGGAAAGTAGCTGAGGCAGAGAAGATGTTGGAGTCTGATCTGCAATTTAGTGCATCTTTGGGACCTAAACCACCAGGTCATTTTCTGTAAACTGATAGTCATGGTCTTCCCCATTGATGGTCCAGACAGCATGTCCTATAACCTGGCATTTAGGGCAATCATTGATGAAATGACCCTGCTCACCACACAGAATGCATGCCCCTTCCTTCCATCATTGTGCCTGGGTCTCTGCTGGGACATTGATCCAGGGCTGATCCTTGATCCAGTTGGTGCACAGGGCCTCCTGATCATCCATGAGGTCCAGGGGATTGTCTGAGTCTGGGGGGTCATCAGACCTGGGGTCTGAAGGGTCTGGGATGTTGCAGAGGTTGGCAGCATTAAGCTGAGTGAGAGGTCAAGGTTCAGGGGGTCAAGTGGTGTTAGCTGGGCCTTGTCTGGGGGGAAAGCAGGGTGTGGGGTTAGCAGGCATCATAGGGGCAAGGGTTCAATTGTTGTTAGTTGCTCCAGGTTGCCAGCTGGGGTTGCCAGAGGGGTTCTAGTTGTTGCATGGGCCTTCATTTTTGCTCTGGTCTTCCCAATAGTGCTGGTTGATCTGAGTGATGAGAGCCTTGTACCTGTTGTACATGGGCTGCTTGGAGGTGAGGTGGAGGACATCCTCAGGGAAGTTCAAGTTCAGGAAGTGCTGAGATGTTGAATTCTGCCATTTCTATAATTTCATAGGTTTGTGCTTTTGTAATGATTTAACCTGAATCATACTGACCATCCAATGCTATGTCACAATTGCAACATACACCACCCCAATCAGGATCTACTTCTAAGGCAGTGATCAAGCTGGTCTTGGTAAGTCCTGAACACTGCTTTCATGATTGAATGCCTGGTTCTGCCAGACTTTGTATCAACCCACCATTCTGAAAGCTGATAAATAACAAATGTTTAAAAGTTTTTTGCATTTGATCCTTGTGGCAGGATGCTCTGCTAGCACTGAATGGCAACTAAATGTGGCAATGTAAGTCTGATACAAGTTAATATGTAGTACCACCATCTTTCTTGAGCATTGGGTCCATTTATATGTCATGAACAAAATATGAATCAAATGTTGTACTTCAGCTTCAGTTGCTCTCCGATGAGTGAGTAGATGCATGTGTGTGCAGCATGCAATGAGTGTGTCACTCATCATCATGATGTGTTTCTAATTGATGTTTCTCAAGAAACATTTTAAGATTTTTTGATTTATTTTTTCTCACAAATTACCAAAAATGTTTCTAACTAATTTTACTAAAGAAGGATTTTCTCAAGATATAGTGAAAAGAAACATAATAAGAGTTTCAAAAGAATCACATAAAGATACATGAAATGTTTTTTCTTGGGTTAGAGGTGAGCAACATGATTTGTATTTATAATGTGTTTCTCAAGAAAAATTCAAATGAAAACTATTTTATTTGCTTGAAATACATGATATGAACACAAACAATGTTATTTAACTGTTTCTAAATTTACTTAATGATTTCTACTTGACAAAAACATATTAGAAATCATATAACATGTTTCTATTATGTTTTTCTCAAGTTTCTCAAGAAACTCAGACAATTTCCTGAAGTGACTAGTGACATTGGTCCTAGAAGACAGCATGCACACTGCTCCTACCATACCTACTCTGGTCCCTGTGCTGAGATCTGCTCAAACAGCTCCAGAAGCACTCCCTACAGCTTTCAAGCCTATGCCAGTGCCAGCTGTTGCAGTGCTGAAAGTTTTGAAAGGAGCAAACTTACCCCCAAGAGATCATGTCCATGCCCATCACCAAGTTCAATGCTGTGGCATTGTGGCTATAGTGATGAGACACCTGAAAAAGTGCATAATGGTCAGCATAGGGCCTATATTGCCTTTGAAGAGAATGAGCCAAGAACTTAACATGAAGCCATGTCCTTTACTTGCTCAAAGCAGTAGGAGGAGGCAATTGCAATTAAACACAAGACTTGGCAGCAGACCAGCACTTTTGAGCAGGTCTTGACACTGCCTGAGTGAAAAGCTGTTGAAGGTTGCATTGTGTTCTGTATGAAACATGATGGCAATGGCAATGTCTCTAAGTACAAAGCTCAGATTGTTGCAAAAGGCTTCTTGCAAGTCTATGGTCAAGACTTCAGCAAAACATTCTCCTCTGTTCCAAAATTCACCAGCCTGTGGACCCTCCTATCCATCATTGCCTGCAAAGGGGAGTTACATCAAGTTGATGTTGTTGCTGCCTACCTTTGTGGAGACCTTGAAGAGGAGATATATATGGAAATACCTGAGGGAGTAATCATTGATGGGAAGGGTGGTGGCTTTTGGAAGTTAAAGAAGCCACTCTATGTGCTGAAACAAGTAGGAAAGACAAACTTGATGAGGTTATTTTCAGAGCTGGACCTGAAAAAAGCCAGGCAGATGACTGCCTCTACATCTTGAGGAAAGATGGCAAAGTTGTGATGTTAGTCTTGGTGTATGTTGATAACATGGCACTCACTGCAAAGAGTCTTGCAATCATGCAGAAGCCTTTAGGCCAAACTGTCTGATGAGTTTGAGATTTCTGATCTAGGAGAGCTAAAATACATCCTGGGTATCCAGGTCAAGTGGCACAGACCATCACATACCATTTCCCTAAACCAGATGGCATACATTTGCCAAATCCTCACATGGTTTGGCATATTCAAATTCATGCTTATCTCTACACCCTCTGCTGCCAAACAAGACCTATCCACTATACAGCCACTAAAAAACAAAAACAAGCATTTTGAATACTTAAAATTTGTAAATGGCTTGAAATACCTAGAAATTGTCAGCATGCTACAGTATGCCCAAATGTGGCCCAACATTCAATATGCTGTTGGAATCATTTCACAGTATGACAGCAATCCTGGAAAACTCATCTGGAGGCTGCAAAATGCATCCTACACTACCAAAAGGGCACTGCAGACATGATGTTAGTGTTTGGAAGAAGTGGGAACAAAAAGGTTGACCTTTTTGGCTAGATACATGGTAGCATCAAATGCCACTAATGAAGCTATCTAGATTTGAGTTCTTTTTGAGGACCTTGGATATCCTCAGCCTCACACAACAGTGATTCACACAGACAATTAAGGCTGCATAGTGTTAGCCCAAAACCCAGCCACACCATGAGCAAAGCACATTAACATACAGCATCACTCCTTGCACAAACATGTTGAAACAAAAGAAATCAATTTTCATTATTGTTCATGATAGCCAATATATTTACCAAGACCCTACTATGTGAAGCTTTTAAAAATTCCACAATGTGTTGGGAATCACAAAGAGATGAAGATCTCATCAAGTGAGAGTGACAAAAATTACTCATCAGTAATCAGTCATTGTCCTTGATTGTCATCAAGCAACTGGACTCACAAATGCTAACATTGAGAAACTGACAATGTTTTTTTGCCTGTAGTCACCCACTTAGAGTTCAACCCTTCATGTTGAACTCCAGGTGAGCACAATAGTATTATCATGTCTACAATACAACAATGAACCTCTTTGTGTTGAACTCCAGTTCCTCAAGTGAACTAAGTCTCTTAAGATTTCATCATTGCCTCCTTGTGCTGACTGCAACCTTCCTTACTTACACACTTCTAGATGTCCCTTTTTGTCAGAATTTCATCTTGTTTGGGCTTGATCTCCAGCCTCCTGGGGTGTATCCACTCCAAAGTAGCACCATTGGATAGCCCTGGTCTGAAAGTACTTGTTGCCAAAAGAGAGAAGGGTGGGGATGTGAGAATGGCTCAGAACAAGAGAAACAAAAATGGGGTCTGACTTCAACAGGTCCTCTGATACTACCATTTGTCCCTATCTCTGAGCTAGTGTAGAGTGCTCACAATTGACAAGGGAGTAATGTCATGATTCACCCATCATTTGGGGGGGTGCAATGGAGTAGTGGTCTCCATTGTGCATCTGCTATTGCACCCCAGCAGACACTGACAGAGGGTTATGAGTTTTTCACCAAAAAACAAGTGTTCAAACCTCTATGGTTGCAAAAAACTCACTTCTCATTTGGCATATATTCAATTTCTCCACTATCAATGATCCAAACATCTGCTGAATCACAAATCTTGCTGACTCATCATTGCCAATTTCCTTGATGGCATGCATCCTACACAAACTCCATCAGGCAGATTACATCAAGACAACAGTATTCTGTCTCCATACACAAACAGCTCCTATAACAGGGACTTTGTCCACCCCTCATTATTTGGGTCCTGTGGCCAAGGACCTCACCTGTTGGCATCCCTCATGCAACTATAAACCTCAATCTCAGCACAGCACATTAATTGCACCATATCACATTTTCATTGTCTCACATTGGCTCTATGGTCCTGTCCATATATTGGCCCTGTGGCCTGCTCCTCTCATTGTCATGGACAATATGTATATATACCACCTTAGTTTACATAATCCCTCAATCATATACATTGTGTTGATACACTTACAAGTGACTAGATTATACTTATGCACTGTCAGGTACAAAAACTGAAATGCATCACCCTGCTTAACTCCATCAATGACAAATCATTTGAATCAATCCAAATGCAGGTCTCTTGTGGACTTGCTGACACTACATCTGAGACATTGTACAAATCTGACAATATTCAAAAACTCTTCCAAACTGTCAACAGCCTTGCCCCCCCAGCCAGCTGGACATGGGCAACAAGGTCAAGATCAAGCATATATTATGGGAGAGAAGGACACAAGGCAGGGTTAAGGAGTTCCTGGTGTGGTGGAAAGGGTATGACAACAGTGAGGATGAGTGGCTGAAGGAGTACAATATGCTGCATGCAATGGAGGCAGTTCAAGAGTTCCAGGAGAATGAATGGATGCATAAAAAGTGGCAACATGGAGGGAAGTGTGAGTGATTAGTGCTGGAGGGATGGATCTTTTTACTCCCTCCATATACCTTACAAGCAGGGGACAGGTGTTATGATACATGCACATGTGATCATTAGCTACACTAGGCACACCACATAGTATACTAGTCTCTAAGCTTATCCACTCTGTTTTCAAGTATGTACTCATGTGCTTGGCATAGACACATTGCAATATACTCTGTTTTCAGTTCTTATTTGTGTCACATTGTGAATCACTGGATGATGACCTAACAGGAACAAGACAGGCAAAGCCATTCAATTCAAGGTCCACCTTGTGTTCAAAGGCTTTGAGCAGATATATGGTAGGGACTATACTAAGACTACCTCACTAACAGCATGCATGGAGTTGTGGCAAGTGCTACTCTACCTCACTGCAGCACAAGGCTGGGATGCCACACAAATAGATGTCAAAACTGCATTCCTGTACAGCCTGCTGCCAGAGGATGAAATCCAGTATATGGAGCAACCTGAAGGATTCAAGGAGCCAGGCAAAGAAGATTGGGTATGGTGTCTAATGCATGGGCTCTATAGTATGAAACAAGCAGGTAGGATTTGGAATCACCTGCTGAACACCAACATGCTGTTATGGGGATTTATATGCCTCCCCTGCAAATTGTGTGTGTACTATCAAAAGTCAGATACAGGCACAGTCATAGCAGCAGTACATGTTGATGACTTCCTGTCCATTGCAAGCAGCAGAGTGGAGAACAATCAATTTGAGGACCAACTACAAAACCATATGAACAATCTCTGATCTTGGAATACCCAAATTTGTTGTAGGCATTGGGGTCAAATGGGATTGGAAAAATTGCATTGTCAAGCTATTCTAGACTGCTTTAATTGACAAAGTCATCTCACAATTTGGTCAGTCACAAGCTGCACCACTATTGCTACCCATAGAGCCAGGGCTGACACTTAGGAGAACTGACAAATCATCAATAGACCCTGATGAGGCCACAATCCTCTAGAAAACACCCTACAGATCACTGGTAGGATGCCTGCTATACATTGCCATCTCCACTCAACCAGACATTGCATATGTCATTCAGCAACTGACTCAGTCTGTCGATTCCTACACTGCTGTCCACTGGAAAGCAGCCATTTGCCTTGTCAGATACTTAAAAGGGACTCAAGATCTCAAATTGATCCTTGGGGGATCAGATGGACCAGTAAAACCTCACAGGATTCACTGACTCAGACTGGGCCAACTGTCTTCACACCTGGCAGAGTATTAGCAGCTATGCCTGGAGTCTTGGATCTGGCCTAGTATCCTGGGCAACACAAAAATAGAAGTCTGTTGCAGCATCTTCCTGTGAGGCCAAATACATGGCTGCATTCAAAAGTGCTCAAGAATGCATTTAGCTACAAGCTTTGCTGAAAGGTATTGGATACAATGTTACCTTGACTTCCACACCCAAACTATGCAACAATAACACCACCATTGATCTTTCTGAAGTCTGAATCCTACATTTCATGCAAGAGTCAAACATGTAGATATCAAATACCACTTCCTCTGTGAATGCCACTCCAACAAGATCTCCATCTGCTGTGTCAACACCAGACACAATGTTGCTGACCTTTTCACAAAGGCACTCAGTGCACCCCTCTTCCTCTGGCTACAGGCCCTCCTTGGCCTCCAGTGAATGCCACAACTACATGTGAGGAGGAGCAAACAGTGAGGTTTCTGGTTGAGGAGGAGCATTGGCATACCTAATGCAACTATAAACCTTGATCTCAGCACAGCACATTAATTGCATCATATCACATTCCCATTGTCTCACATTGGCCCTATGGTCCTGTCTATATATCAACCCTGTGGCCTACTCCTCTCATTGTCATGGACAATATATATATATCACCTTAGTTTACACAATCTCTCACTCAATCATATACATTGTATTGAGGGTGAATTTCATAGTACTACACTTACAAGTGACATACATACTGACACTGCATACTTAGATTATACTTATGCACTGTCAGATACAAAAAACTATTACACTCAATCATATACATTGTGTTGAGGATTATACTTACACACTGTCAGGTGTGAATATAGGGTTCCAACATCACCCACCCTCAATTACCTGGAAAGAGCTTGAACCTACCACTCTGAATCACTGCATTTATGGCCAAATACTGGAGTAAGTCTCAGCCAGGATAGAAAAAAAGGTGAAGAAATGATAAGGGAAGAAATGGTGTGACAATGGATCAAGCCAGATCAGACTGTGCACATCAAGTGATTCCACAACTGTGACAACTAGCACTGGCATCAGCAAAGAGTTCACACATCATGGGGCATCATGACACCCTCTGTCCACACAACACAAAAGGAATTTCACAAGTTTCAAATTACCCCTACCCTCGAAATTGATACTAACCCTAACCTACCTACCTTTGATCTACCTTTGAGCCTATTGCAGCATGGACCTGCCACTATACATGCCACCACAATCTCTGTGTGGACAGTTCTACTAACATATTATGTAAAATTGATACACAAATATGCTACATCCTGTACAAGGTACTGTACACCAGCCTACTGGCCTGCCTCTTAGCTCAGTATTGTAGCTTGTCAGTGTTAAACACAGATAATCATCATCATCATTATCCATAATCTGGACTTAGAATTTATTCGGCTTGTTTGGGCCACAACACCCCTTTCAATCCTCATTATCATTTCATCAAGTCTTGCTTATATCTCCTCTCCTAAAATCCCTCCCTATTCAATTATTGTGTACTACCTACAATTTATCACAAGGATGATTGCATTACAAGACATATGCCCCTTTGACCTATGTATAAAAGATTGATATAGTAGATAGAAAGGACTTAACTTTCACTGCTGGCACTGGAAAAAGTGTAAAAGAAACATGTTACGCCATCTCTTTGTCAGCTTTTTGTTTTGGGAACAGGCATTTTCCATTGTCTAATGCCTTTTTCTCCCTGAAATATGTGCACTAGAAATGGCACAACACGTTTTTTTCTTCACTTTTTTCAGAAGAAACATAATAGGCTGCCAGCAGTGTTTGTTGCTGTTGGTTTTCTTCATTTGTTTGGGTGATTCCTAACACCGCTATGGTCAAAAAATGTGTCATTGCTGCCAAATTGTCTTACAAAGCAGTTCGAGCTGAAACTGTGAAAAAGAGTCTGGAAACAGTAGGGTCCAATGTCTTAATCATTCATGTTACATGCAATGGTCTTGCATGTTTTCTTCCTTTTATGCAACAGTTTTGGACTTTTTCTCCCATGCAATGGTCTTGCCTTCCTTCACCCATCATCACCACACAGGTGAGCGCAGTGTCACTCATACACTGTACCTCAGCAGTCTAACAACCTTTGCAGAGTAGTGATTACAATCACTGCCATTATTCAGTCAAATACCTTTCAAGCATCACTACTCTAAGTAAGGTTCATTCACAGTTGTCAGTCGATGAGTTTATCTCATCACACACTGCAGATTCACTCGAACAAGTCATTAAGAAATATTTTTGAATATCAAGCCTCGTTCCCATAGTAGGCTCATAATTGGTATAGTTCAGATTCTTTTTGATATCTAAATACTACCTTTTTCTTGGTACCAGATTTCCTTACTCTTAGTCGTATCTTTCTGCGCACCCTCCCACCTCTCCCTTTGTTCTTCTATTTCTTGGACTTGGTTGTTGTGATGTTTTCTTCAATCATTTCCTGAATTCTTCAGTACATAGTGACAGCCTTTGCTATGTTGCTACTTCAAAAAATCGAATAAGTAGTCGCTTCTTGCGGCCGTTGGTCGTTTCGGCAGCCGGCTCACACTAACCTCACATCCACATCTAAATCAGATAACACATTCTTATTATGCGAAGAGTTGCAGAGGGTATATGTAAATTTGTTTTCCATTTCACATCAGTCGAAATCCGAGGCTTTGCGCTGTGCGCCACGTAGCATGTTCTAGAAGAAACCGGCGAGACGGGCCCAAGACTGAAGAGATAGGCAAGCCTCTTGCTGACTAAGCGCCTCATGTTTTTTGACGCTGTTTCACACGACGAACAGGCAAACTTGTTCATCAACCACAACCTGCGCCGACATTGAGCTAAGAGCCAGTATACCCAAGATACCCCATGGCTCAAAATACGGTTTCTTTGACAAGCCCAGCCCTCCAGCAAGCAACCAAGAAGTCGACAATTGTTTGGCGAGAGGACCTTGAGGCTCTGTTTAATCGCGCCAAAGATCGATTTCCCGATGTTGTATGGGAGGTGGGCGAGGGCGATGACACTGAGCAAGAAGTGTGGGGCCACAAGGGTGCGTTTCGCTGGTCGCACGGCACGACCATTCTTGCTGAACCCCGTGATAGCAATCGTCTATGCACGCGCACCACCCAGCTTCCAGGCGAGGTATTTCTCGTTCAGGCCAAATCCGTATGCATCGTCACCGCCTCCGACGACGTCCGCGCTGAGTTTGGACTTGTCCTCATCACGTACACCATCACCCACCTCCCTCGCCCCAACTGCTGCACCGACGAACACTTTGTTACGAATTAGCACCTCAATAAACCCTGCATTGTTTTCCAATGAACTTGAATATCTATATACTGGGCAAGGCTTCGGGGAAGCCTTTGAATTTCTATACGACTCGTCGGAGTCAACACCCAACGAGGCGGATGCGGAGGAACTGCGTATCGACAAGCTGCGAAAAGACCTCGTGTTCATGTGGAGGTCTAGGCTATATTCTGACGTCCGAATATCTCTGACGGGCAATTTCTCATCTTCATCTAACCATGAAAATACCACAGCCATATTCTCATCCCATCGCTTCATTCTTGTTTCGCGATCTCAATACTTTCATACAGCGCTGCTATCATGGCCAAACAAGCAAGATCAACAGATGCTTACGCTTCCCTCGCCCCCATTTACACCAGCTTCTTTACATTTTACCTTAGGCTTCATTTACACCGGTACCCTTATCTTTTCACACCGGTCGTACGACCTCGATACCGCATTCCACATCATGCGGTCATCAACATATCTCAGTCTCGCGACGTTGTATGACGAGATTCAGGCGCGAATCGTGCAGGAGATGATGCACGGGCTCTTTCATGCGTTTTTGCCCTTTCCCGAATACGAGCGTTTGACAGCAGGCGCCTGGGGTACCGGAGGATGCCGCTGTAGGCAGTGTGCACGCCGTGCACCGCGTATCCTTGAGTTCTCCTTGGCTGATGATGTGAAGAATCAATTGCTCGAACGGGGAGCGCGGCGAGCGCTCGTTGGTCTTTTCGGCGAAGGTTGGTGCACCAGCGAGTTTGCGGCGTTGCCTCCAAAGCTTCGTGATGGACTTCTTAAAGGTCTAGGAAAGCGGACGACTCCTCAGAATGCTTTCGCGCTAGTATCTGCGGCGGAACATGCACTAGCACGGCTGGGGGCAGTCATTGATGCGTGGGCGGGCGACGTGAAGGAGATGATTCTGGCTGCACGGAAGACGATCGATGAATGCGTGTGTAGCCATTCTGAAACCTGTTTTTCATCGTCCGAATGGAACGATATCATGGAGAGGGACGGCGTGGCATTTGAGGATGCGGAAAGGGTTGAATGGATTTTGGCCTCCGTGTCCAGAGGCGTTAACGAGCACAACGCTGCGCCTCTGTATCAGGTAAGTTGACCTATAACATTTCAGAGTCTGGAATCCTAATCCTACACAGACATTGGTGTCATCAATCCTACTTCGACCTCATCCAACTGAGACTGACGCACCCATGCTTTCTCCAACATCACATGTCCGCGTCCAGGTTGAACAAGCACGTGTGGATCTCCTTAAATGGATTGGTAAACGATGGTTGGGGATTCGTCAAGAAGGAGGATTTGATCAGCTCGAGGGATGGGCGCTCAAGGAGATCAGTGACAGTACGTTCAGCCACTTTCATTATTTTACAACCATCAACAATCCTATTAGGTCTTGAAATTCCTCTTGAAGATCTTATCAACCCCAGAATATCCGTTTCCCAATCGCACAAACCTCCTAGACAATCGACCCTCATGCGCGCGAAAGAGAGTGCTAGCAACAACGATTCCATTAGCTTATATCCCTCTATGCGTGTGAGCGTTCGCGGCCGCAACCTCCCCATGAATTCGGCACCTGGGCGTAATGATTTATCATCAGGACGAATATCTTTGGCGACTACCACTTCGTACAAAAGCTTGTCACGCATGAACGCTTCGACGACAAGCCTCGCACGTCATAGCCCTCTGGCAGAAAACGGTGCTGACAAGGACGACGACATGGACAACTCAAGGCCTGACTCGAAACTAACGCCAGCCTTAGATTCAATCGGTCTTCCTCCATGTATATCACCGACTGCCTCACCCATGCCGCAGCTGTCTGCCTTAGATCCCGAAAGCGATCGACAGAATCTGAACAGAGATTACAATGATAGTGAAAGTGTTACTGAAGGCGCTGATCCGGAAGCTCGATATCCTGCGCTCCCACTCGACCACAACCAGTTGTCCCCCCCGTCCAAGAAAGTTGTAGTTAAGAAAGTGATTTCTACTCAACGACAGCCTCTTGCCGCCTCCAAGACACGTACCCCGACCGATACCACCCGTCCTACTTCCTCTGCCGCCTCGGTACGCTCGTCTGCGGCTTCCGTCCGTTCCATAGCATCCACGATCCGCAAGAGCACCGTTACCGATGCTACCAAGTCGCTCAAGCCGTCGACCACCTCTCGACCAACTTCCCGCGTCTCCCTCGCTTCCACATCTCATAACATGTCATCACGCCCCTCATCGCGTCCCTCGTCTCGCGTGTCGGAGGCCTCGACTACCTTCCGCACAGCATCTTCATCTGCCCCGCGTTCGCGTCAGACTTCAACGACGTCTGTAACTTCGACAGTGAGTACCGCAACGCGCACGCGGGATACTCCCGCACTACCTCGTGGTGCGTTGAAGACACCTGTCAGAACCCGAACAACGTCTGCGAACTCATCGAAGAGTAATACCAGTAGTGTCAGTGTTCGGAGCACTATGAGCAGTGTGGCTGGAAATACACCAAAAAAGCGACCTCCTGTGCCTCCCGTTGATCCAAGCAAGCTGAGCCCCAATGGGATGAAGAGGACAAGGACAACGTCGAGCATGTCGTCAGTGCGGTCGACTACGTCGACGGTATCGACTGCTACCAGTATGGCTGCGAGGAAGGCGATGGCGAATGCGACTCGGAAAGCCGGTAATGGCAGTACTCTTAGTCCGGCGGAGCAAGTGAAGGAGATGGCAAGGGCGAGAGAAAAGGAGAAGGAGAAGGAGAGGGTATTGGAGCAAAAGAGACCTGCACCTGCACTTGCCCCCGTTACCACTCCTGCTTCCCCGGCACTAGATCCCGCAGCGGGAGAGCTCACCCTCATGGGGCTGGAATTGCAGAACAGGACCAGCGCGATCACGACAAATAAGAACTCAGGCGTAGATCTCTCGCTTGAGCATAAGAAGAGTGATAGTACGACGTCTACGGGGAGTAACTCGACCCTCAAGAGGCGGAACTCATCGGACACTATTACCACTCGTTTGAGCGTGGTTACGAACACCAACTTCAGCCACCAATCACCACGTGCCCCTGCACCGACCACCATCTCTGAAGCCAAAGCTCTCAAGGAGAGCCAGCCGTTACCAACACTTCCGATTGTTGCCAGGGGTGCCACGCTTGATATCGGAATCCCGTGCATCATTTCGTTGAAGCGAAAGCGCTTCAAGGCGTATGCACGGTACATCGGAGAGGTCGAGGGGGAAGATGGACCGTGGGTCGGCGTCGAAGTCCCCGTAAACGACTCGTGGGGTGCCGCCGTAGATCGTGATGACGGGGAGCGGCAGTGGAACGACGGTACCTGGGGTGGAATACGATATTTCGATATACGAAGTGCGGCTGGTAGCGAATTGGATTATGGCGGAGATGATCGAGCTGCCAGGAGGCGACGCGTCGATTGGGCAGGTGGGAGTTGGGGGAGTAGTATCTTCGGGTCGGGCAAGAGCGTTTTGAAGCGTGAAGGAGACCAACTTAGCATTGATCACCGAAGCAAGCGCTTCAGAAGTGTAAGCCCTGCCATGTCGGACACTTCAGGGATTGAGTCGCGGGGACTTTTCGTCAGACCGCAGGAGGTGCTGTATGTTGTTGATGCTTTGGGTGACGATCTGTAAGGTCGAGGTCGACTCTTTCTTTACTTCATATCCAGCGTTTAACGCATACTTTCATTTTCGAATTGGGGTCATGATGACATGTCAAACACTTACTATCGTTAATTTTCAACATTCTGGATATTAGTCAATCTGCATGCTTCTTTAGTAGTAGATCCCGGGCAAAAAGTATGTTCGATTCGGGTACAGATCAATTTACCCGTCATTTGTCACTAATGCTTGATCATATCATGTACAGTTCAGCGACCTCGTCGTCTCACATGCGCTTGCAGGTGAGTTCTTGCTCATATTTACAATGAGCATATATGTTATGTATTTGTAGCAGGGCTGCCAGATGACGTCTGGCGCCAGTGGCCCGTTCCTACCCAGGACGTCCCTTCGCTTGTCTCGAGTACTTGTAATTCCTCACCTCTATATCACAACGTTACTGGTTTACAAGCCTGCCAAAAGACCCCCGGATCGCCAGGCTAGATGTGTAGCAAGCCGAGAGCCGTACAGGCGCCTGCTGGTATGCTTTACCAGACAATTTATAATTCTTGCTATTTTGTAGGATGTCAGATTGAACATTGCTTGAAACGAACACGCAAGGCAGGTTGGCTAGGAGCCTCTTATGTTCCATAGTCTATATCTATTTCTAAGACGACGTGTTGAGTGCATCCTCTTGGAGCTTTGGCTTCGCCTGCGGCCTAACGATATTCAAACCTGGAACGCCCTTCATATGCATTTTCCCTACCAAGCGCGGCTCAATGGCTGGCACATCTTCTCCCTCCCATCCCAGTGCCTCTCGGACATATGCATTGGCCTTCCTCACAAGTTTTACACGATCACACCGCAGAACCTTCAAAAAAGTCCCGTAGTACCCCATCCACGCACGGTAAGCCTGGGCCTTCGTTTCTTGATTCACAGAGTGCGAGAGGGAGCGGGCGATCTCGGCTTGTTCGCTGCTGAGATCGGCGTTGGTGGAAGACGAAGAAGCAGGTTGAATAGGAAGTGAACGCATATCTTCTAAGGCGAGGAAGGGCTCTTCGAAGGGATCGAGGAGGAGGATACCCCGTCCCGATTCACCAGCGCGCGCCGTACGCCCCAGACGGTGAATGTATTGTTCGGCACTCGAAGGGAGTCCTGCTTGGACGACGAGGGTTACGCTGTCAGTGAGAACGAGTTTGTGGTCAGAGGGAGATGTGGGAGATTGAACGAATCGTACCCTGGGAAGTCCATACCGCGCGCTGCAACGTCTGAACTGATGAGGACGGCCTCTTCGGCCTTGGAGAAGTCCGCGCTTGCTCGTGTTCGGTAGGATTGGGTTTTTCGCGAATGGATCTCGTATACGGGTGGTAGACCGGGAAGAGCGGAGAAGAGTTGATATGCGAGGGCGACTTGTCGTGCGGTGGGGAAGAAGATAATGACCTTGGATTTGGAGAGGGGTCTGATGTTGCTGCTACTGTCTTTCAAACTGTGAGGACGGGTGGCAGAGAGCTCTTCAGAGGCGGTGTCGCGACTGGCGTGTAGGAGGCGGTCATGTCGTAAGATGTGCAAGAGGTTAGAGAAAGTGTATGAAAATGGAGTGATTATGTATGTTTGGGGTACTAAAGCGGGTGTCAAGACATAGAGGCGGGAGAGAGGATGGACTAACGCACCATGCTCGTGCGTGTTGGCTTCGTTCTCGAGCAGCGTTGATATGAATTCATGTTCCTTGCTCAGGGATTTTCTTGCAATCTTTTCCAAGAGTTGGTTGCCGTAAAAAAATACAAAAGACAGCTTCTAGATCGTACCTCGCGTATGTCCTTGCTGACTGTGGCACTGAATAGCATGACCTGCCTCGGGGACACTCGGCGGTCCGGAAGAGCAGAGAGAATAGCATCCAATTCTCTCTTAAACCCCTGGTCCAGTAATCGATCAGCCTCGTCGTACACGAGAGTTTTCAGTCCTCGAAACTGAGCCCGGACATCGTCAGCATTTTCAGGGTTTGTGAGATGGTCATGAAGACGGCCAGGTGTGGCGATTAAGATTGTTGGCGACTTGTTGAGGATTGTGTTGAGGGATTGGCGAGGGCTACGACAAGTCAGTAAACATATATGTATATATATATATATATTGACAAAGGAAAACCATACACACTTCGTGCCGCCAATAATATGACCAACTGAGATGTTTTTGTGATGCTGGAGCAGCGTAACGGCTTCTTGCTCAATTTGCATTGCCAACTCGCGCGTTGGGGCTAGGACGAGCATAGAGATGCCGCCGCTGAAAGGTTGCGGAGCCTTGGCAAGGCGTTCAATTGCGGGAAGAAGAAATGCCATTGTCTTTCCTGTACCTGTCTTGGCTTGGACTAGGAGGTCTTTGCCCGCGAGACCAGGCTGGAATAGTGTCAGCAAGAATGGGATGGAGAGAAAAATACGTACGACGATGGTCGCTGCCTGCACGTCAGACATGAACTCATGTTTGATTGCATTCTTTGACTGTTGTGAGATGGGCGCGGACTGAAAGGTACGGTCGGAGAAGTGGGGCGACGAGCTCGAGGATGCGCGCTCAGCCGACGGTGCCGATGAAGACTGTGTTCCTATCTGACGTCTAAGACGAAAGTTAGAGAGTAAGGACACGCGAGAACGTAGCAGGACTCTGCCTGTCGCTAGACGACAGACGTTCATGTGGACGAACAAAATGAAAGAAAAAAAAACTACGCGTCACAGGTCACCACGGGGTCACTTTTGGAACAGGTGACTTTGTTGCAACGAGAGCAGGGCATCCACTGGCCCTCTCAAGGCTGGTCCATCTACATTTATGAATATGTCCTTCTCAGACGCCAGTCGATATTTCGACTACATTTTGGCTCCCTTCCAATGCGATTCCACAAGTACGGCACCTCCCAGCAAAGCTGCTCAAGGCTAACAACTCACTGATATCCATTCCGACTGCGACTGGATAGATGTCGCAAGTGCATCAGGGGCCTATACTTGCTGCCTATACACCGGTGCCTATGGACATTGTAATTTCTGTTCTCTTTAGTGACATTTGGTGGGGGCTGATATGATCTACAATTCACGTCAACCGTTGCAGTAGAGGGGCATGAGAATCCCACGCAAACGTCCGCACACAGCAAGAGGTTGAGTTGGCTAAACACTTCACTGCTGGAGCCTATTATGTTTCTTCTGGAAAAAGTGAAAAAAAAAAACTTGTTGTGCCATTTCTAGTGCACATATTTCAGGGAGAAAAGGGCATTAGACAATGGAAAATGCCTGTTTCCAAAACAAAAAGCTGACAAAGAGATGGTATAACATGTTTCTTTTATGCTTTTTCTAGTAAAAGCATTTTCCAGTGCCAGCAGTGCTTCTTGAAAGGCCACTTTACTCATTCCTCGGGAATACATTTCTTACAACTATCAGGATTTTATTAAAATTTACTGTGAGGGTGGACTGTATGACGCAGGATGCAGACAAATCCAACCCTATGTGCAGAATTGTTAAATTCAAAGACAAGTCCATGCTGGTCCAATTACATCATGTGAGTAGTCTGAACTATGCAGTCTGGTCCATTCAACTGTGATTGGAACAAGGCCATCTGAAATATCCATCAACAAGTACAAATATTCTCTTTCTTCGTTGGACTCTCCTAGTTTGGAATCCATTCTGCTCAGGCCTCTGCTTCAAGCCAACCTACTTACAAAAAATCCTGCTGCATATTAAGGATGGGCAACACTGTGCTTTTCTGGTGGGCTTATACAATTTGAAATGCCCTTGTAGTCTTGGAATGGCTAATTCATCAAATGATGGCTCAAGTCAAGGATGATGCCTGGACAGTTTTGTGCAATGTTTAACATGGAAAAAATGCAAAAAATGATCAGGATTGGCACAGCTGGGTTTATTGGTCATTTTGCATTGTACATAGTACATTTCATGGAAATAAGGTATTCATCTCATCTATTTCATAGTTATGATAAGGAGGAAGAAAATAGCCCTTTTACTCCTCCTTGCTCCTAATCCTAACTCCCCTTCATTCTTAAGGTGTAGAGTTTTCCTAAGAAAGGCCCTGACAATAAAGTCAAAAGTGATAAAGTAGAAACTGGATGAAGGAAGCCTTACTTGTATAGCAGTTGGATGTGATGTCCTCAATGGGCTTGCCCTTATGGGCCAAAAACATAAGGGTTGTGCCTTTGTGACTGTCAGGTTCTGTTGACCATGGGGGCTCAGCTATACTGGGCAAGTCCTTACTAGGTGGACATGACATCTACACATACAATCCCATGCTCTGGTGAGCTCTGTGTCAGGTCTGGAGAACCTGGGAGCTCACCTCCAAGAGCAAGAACCTGCTAGTTGGTTAGTTGATGACTGGAAGGGGAATATACAAGTGTTCTGGGCTTGATCCAGGTGCTAGGAAATGTCCTGGAGCTGATGTGATGAGGGCAGAGGTGGTTGAAGTCCATGGGAATGTTCTGCAGACTGAGACAACTACACTGGAAGGCTGAGAGAGAGGAGAAGAAGATAGATTGAGTAAAAGTAGAGATAGAGAGAGTAGTGAAATGGGAAGTAGATAAAAGTATGCAATATCAAGACTACCAACTGACTACAAGGTCCCAAGACTATATACTCAAGGTTTCCAGGGAGAGTTGGGGATGGTAGGGGGCCTCCAGGTGGGCAGCACCTGCCCAGGACTTGGCTTCTATTGTAGCAGGGCCTGAGTATGGTTCAAAGCAGGCCCTGAGGGTGGATCCATGGGGCAGGGGCATCTTGAGGCCAGGGTGAGCCCTGAGGATGCATCAGGACTTGGAAGGATGTCTTGCCAGTGATCTGGTGATGTGTAAGGCATGTTCCAAGGAAGTTGTTGGGGTTGGGGCTTGGAAATGCATGGGCTGGTGATCCAGTGATGCACAGGTCATGGGCGGGGTCCAGGTAGAGGGTGGGGACATTCAAAGGTTGGGCTGGGTGATTTAGGTAGTTGTTGAAGGTGGTGGGGTATGGCAGAGCAAAATTGGTGGGGTCTTGACATTACCCCCCCCCCTTAGGTGTCAAGACTCTTGAGATGCAGTGGGTGTCATTGCTTTCTGGGGTACCTGCAGGAGTCTGGGGATTTTCTGAGGAAGCTTTTTTTTTTTTTTTTTAACAGCTCACCATCTGGTTTTTCCCAAAGCATTGCAATGTCTTCCAACCATAAGCACAGGACCCCAACTCCCCTGAGTACTGACAACATGGTGGCCTGGATGGCATACGAAGCATGCCAGCTGGAGCAAAACTGGCAGTGGAAGAGAGAGGTGATGGATCACCTATTTTAATATGCATATTTGCTCCACCTAGTCTGGGGAACCTGGCTAATATTCTGATAGAGTGACAGAAGTTATGGGCAGCTGCCTCAGGACTCTATGAGCCTCAGCATGCCCCTGAGGGCATCCTGCCACACTGGGGGGACACCCAAGCTAAACCACAGGGAGGCTTTCAGCATCAGACAACTTCTGTGCTACAGCCTTCGGATCAGAGAGAGGGGTACCCATTGTGGGAGTGGTGTATCACAAATTGACTGGTAAGGTTGGGCCTGGATTGCCATTGTGGAGCTAACTTTCCTTAGTGCGATGCCTATCAAGCCTGTGGGGATTCCTGCATCCTGCCCATGCTAAGATGCTCCTGATGGGCCCAAGACATCTGTGATGAGTGCCAGGATCAACATGTCTGATGCTCATTCCAGGCCTGCTGGCAGGCAGAGTGGCAGGAGGGGGAGGCAGCCCCAGTTTGAGCACCCCAGGGTGCCCAATGGTCTCACATTGAGGTGGTGATTGAGATGTGGGCCCATCTCCCAGCAGTTGGGTCTTCTGCAGACATGGGGGCAGGGTGGGTAGGAGCATTGCCAGGGGTTTGGGGCCACAGAAAGAGGGCATCTAGCTCTTTGATGGCACAATTGTTGGCCCCAGGAGTCCCTATATTCCTGCCCCCATTGGAGTCTCTTGGTTTGGAGGTAGGGTCCAAATGTTGCTGCACATTGTTGGGGAAGGCTCTGGGCCCCAAGCATTCTCATGCTGGGCCTTTGTCATTATTCTCCTGGACCCCTATGCTCTTGATCCAGACCTCCTTTGACTCCTCCAACTCTGGAGTGCTGTTGTTGAACAAGGTTGCTGGCCTCTGGGAGGTGGCCCACTGGCAAGAGGTCAAGGTGACCCAGCTGGACCAAAACTGGCATATAATGGCACAAAACCAGGAGTTGGCCCACAAGCTGGCAGTGAAGATAGGAGAATTGGACACTCTTTGTCAGGCATATAAGGCATTGCAGGAGCAGAGTTGGGAGGAGGAGTTGGGGTTGAAGCAGGTGGAGCAGCAGGAGCAGAGGGTAGCAGGGCAGAGTGGTAGGGAGTTGTCTAGAGGCATCATCTAGGGACAGCAGGAGCTGAAAAGTGGGAGGAGCCAGGCCTGGGGCTGGCTTGCCAATTGGCAGGTGGAGCATCACTTCATGCTCCTTGATAAGTCCTATTATGTCTATTGGGCTCTGACTCATTCTTTTCAGGGCATGTCCAGGCCCATCAAAGTCTCCTGGATGAAGTTACCACTGCCCAGATGTTTATCCAAGATGGCCTCCAGCAGATTTGTCCAGAGTATTGCCTACCTGTGGAGATTGAGCAAGGGATGGAGGAGTTGGAGCATCTGGAAGGGGCCCATCACCAGCTGGTGATGAGTCTGGAGGGGCCCCTGGAGCAGGAGGTGCAGAGCCTCATAGATCCCATGCTCACACTTGATGATGTCTATGAGGAGATCCAGGATGTGCTGATGGCAGTGCTCTAGGAGGGGTGTGGATTGTCTAGCCCCCCTCTATAAGAGGTGGACCTAACAACAAAAAGGGATGATGGAGTAGAGGTGGTTAACCTTTGGGAGGCAGAGAGGGAGGCCCAGAGGAGGGCAAAGGAGAAGGGGAGGGTGGTTGGGTGAGGGGGAGTGGGATCTCTGCTGGCTGGGGTTCTTTATATACAGAGTTGCTTGTTCTTAGCTTCTTGGCTCTTTTTTTTTTTTTTTTGAAATATTACTGTCTTTTCTTGGTTCTGGCCTGGATAAGATGAGGAGATTAGATGAGATAAGGCAATGTGACAATGTGATAGGATGGGTGGGATAAGATAGTGCAATAGATAAGATAAGATTGGGTGAGTAGATAATCAAAAGAGAAGGAGATAAGAAGTGTGAGATAAAAGGGAGGGCAGGATAAACAGGATAGATGGGAACATGCAGGGGGGAGTTGAATCCCCTTTAAGCTCAGGACAGGGTTATGCCCTAAGTGGCCCTAAGCTTATGGCCCAAGTCATAGGTCTCAGGGCTTTTGGGGGTGGTCTCAGTGAAAGTCCTGAAGGACTTCAGGGGCATTCCAGAGGTGTCTTAAGGGTTCCCAAGTGTTGTCCTCACGTCCATATCCAGTCCACTGGACAAGGTACTTGATCTGGCCATGACAGCATCAGGAGTCAAGAATGGTGTTGACCTCATACTGGGCTTCTCTGTCAACCTTGATGACAGGAGGGAGTTTGTTCTGCTGGCTGGGGAAGGATTCAGAGTCATGTCACTCCAGGAGTCAGACGTGAAAGACAGGGTGAACTCCCTTCATTCCAGCAGGAAGGTTGAGTTGGTATGTGTGAGAGAAGACCTTTTGGAGGATCTTGAAGGGTCCAAGGCACTTGTGGTCAAGTTTTGGGGAGGGCTGCCAGGTCTTGATGTTTCTTTGGTAAAGCCAAATGGGGAACCCTACAGGCCAGTCTAGAGTCACACTCCAGTGAGCATCTGCATGCTTGCAGTAGGCCTGGTTGGCAGTGTTGAGTTCATGCTTGAGGTATTCCTGTAGGTCTCAGAGGTCCTGGGTGGTAGTGTGGGTGGCATGAGAGGGGTTATATCCTTTGTTCACAAAGAAAGGGGAGACTCTGATAGCCAAGTGCAGGGAATTGTTGTAAGTAAATTTAGCAAGAGGAACTTCAGCACACCAGTCATCCTGTAGGTAGTTCATGTATAGCCAGAGGTACTGCTCCAGGGTCTGGTTAACATGCTTGGTCTGTCTGTCAGTCTCTGGGTGATAGGCCATTGGCAGGCTGAACTTGATGTCCAGGGCCTAGCACAGAGACTGCCAAAACCACAAGATGAACAAAGTGCCTTGATTGGAGATGATGTCATTGGGCAGGCCATGTTTTGTGAAGACGTGAGTGATGAAATGCTGGGCCAAGCATGGGGCATCATCCATAGTGTGGCAGAGGATGAAGACTGCTTGTTTTGTCAGTTGGCATACTACAATAAGGATCATGTCATGTCCCTCAGACTCAGAGAGTTTGATGATGTGGTTCATAGAGATGGAGGACCAGAGCTGGCATCCTATTGGGAGGGGCTTGAGGAGTCCAAACAGTTGGTGGCATGGAACCTTGGCCTGGCAACATGCCTCACAGGCATGGACATACCTAGTGATGCCTTTCTTGAGTCCTAGCCAGAAATATATTCACATGACAAGTTGCAGGGTCTTCCAGATCTCCAGGTGACCTTGGAGTTTGTGATCATGATGCTGCTGGAGGACCTCAAGGCATAGTTTCTGGTGGTCTGGGATGTAAATTGTGCCATTGCAGAGGAGGAGCTGGTTATTGGGAAAAAGAGTGAAGGCAGGAGGTTTGGAGGGGGTTTTGGAGGGGAGAGGGGGGGAGTTTTGGGGGTCATGGGAGCAGAAGTAGTTGTCCGGGGGTGCCTGGCAGATTTGCTGAAGAAGGCCTTTGTTGTCTAGCAGCAGTGTGGCCTGGAGTTTCTCAGGGGGAATGATGATATGCTGATTGAGGACATTCTGTCCAGCCTCAAAGGTTTTTCAAGGGTTGACATTGGGCCTTCAAGTCAGGGTGTTGGGCTTAGCTCTGAGATGGCTGGGGCTATACTGGATGATGAAGTCATACTCAGACAGCAGTTCAGACCATTGGGCCTGCCAGCAGCTGAGTTGCTTGGTGGTTGTGAAGTACTGGAGGTTGTTGTGGTCTGAGTAGACCTGGATACTATAATGGGCACCTTCCAGGTATACTCTCCACTGCTAGAAGGCTTCCACAATTGTGAGGAGCTCCTTGTCATAAATGTCATAATTGAGTTCTGTGGGAATCATGGAGTGGGCATAGAATGTGATGGGGCAGAGTTCCTGGGTGTCAGGGTCAGTCTGGGAGAGAATTCTGGCAAGGGCATAGTCAGAGGCATTGCATTCAAGGATAATGGGGAGGGAGGGGTCATAGTGTCAGAGGATGAGGGCAGAGGTGAAGGCAGTTTTGAGGAGTTCAAAGACATCTTGACAGTCCAAGTCTCAGTTCCACAGGGTGTCTTTCCAGGTTAGGCAAGTGAGCTTTTTTGTGATCCTGGAGTAATTGTTGATGAACTTCTGATAGAAGTTCACAAAACCAAGGACAAACTGGAGTTCCTTCACATTCCATGGCTGGGGCCAGTTGGTGATGGCATCAACCTTGCCCAGATCCATGCAGACACCTCCTAGCATGATGATGACACCCAGATACTCAACCTTCTAAGTGTAGAAGGAGCATTTCTTGAGTTTGGTGTAGAGGTTGTGCTGCCAGAGTTGCTCCAGGATGTGCCAGACATGAACTTAGTGTTCTGCAAGGGAGTTGGAGTAGATGAGGATGTTGTTCAGGTATACCATCATAAAGACCTTGTTCATGTTGTGGAAGATGTCATTCATGAAGTACTGGAAGGTAGCAGGGGAGTTGGTCATACTAAAAGGCATTACCAGGCACTTGAAGAGCCTGTATTGAGTCCAAAAAGCAGTCTTCCACTCATGTCTGGGGGTGATATGAACATTATTGTACCTGGAGCAGAGGTCAATCTTCATGTATACTTTGGCACTCTAGAGTCTGTCCACAAGGTCTCCAATGAGGGGTAGGAGATACTGGTTCTTTTTCATAATCTGGTCAAGCCCTCAGTAGTCAACACAGAGGTGGAGTGTGCTGTCCTTCTTCTTAGCAAAGAGAACTGGGGCTCCAGCAGAGGAAGAGGAGGGTTGAATGAAGCCCTTTCCCAGCATTTCATCCACATAGTCCTTGAGGGCCTGGAGCTCAGTTTCCAACATGTTGTAGACCTTCCCAAAGAGGGGGGAGGCCCCATCTTCTAGGTTAATCTGGTGGTCATAGAGTCAATGCAGGAGGAGCTCCTTGGTGCTTCCTTCTAAGAATATATCTGTGAACTCATGGTATTTGAGGGGCATGACTTTGCACAGAATCTCCTCCTTGGATTTGATGGAGTCTGGAGGTTTCTGGGTTTGGAGCTGTTCAATGGGGGTTATGTACAGCTGGAAGGCCTGGGTCCTATCATGGAGGATTTTGGTGAATGGGGCAGCCCCCATGATGTGAGGACTATGTTTAAAAGTTCCCTCATTTGAGGTCTGAGAGTTTCTTGGGTTAGAAAAAGCAGTTCAGGGAGAAGATGGCCCTTGGAACTTGTTGCAGAAGATGTTGGGTGGAAAGAAGTTGGGGGGTGGGGGTTAAGGGGGGCTTCTAGGAGGGGAGGTTGTGAAAGGGGGTGTGGTTGTGGGGAATGGTGTGGAAGGGAGGATGGAGGGGAAAGCACTGACATTGGTGTTGAGGTTTCCCAGGGGATGAGGCTCACCAGTGTTGCAGTTCCCTTTCCCTCCCATAAGGTCCTGCAACAAGGGTTGGAGAGGAGAGCCAAGGGTTGGGGTGGGGGAGCAGTTGGGGTTGGGTTTGTCCTCAATAGTGGGAAAACATTGGGATTGGAGTGATATCCCAGTGGCCAGTTGAGCATCTTTGCTGTTGAATGTCATGTTCATAAAGTTTCAGTTGATGTCAGGGTTGGCCTCACATAACCAGGGTAATTCAAGGATGATTGGGGTGGCGGGATGTAGCTGGGTGATCTGGAGGTTGACAGGGAATTCCAGGCTGTTAGTGAGGTGGATGCTATTGATGTGGTGGTGGGAGATTGTTTCAGAGGGTGTCAGATGCCCATCAAAGAGTTGCAGCTTGACCAGAACATCTAATGCCTTACCTGGGAGGCCCAGTTCCCTACTTACAAAGGTTCCCATGGCCCCACTGTCCAGGAGTGCAGCATGGGTGGTACTCATGGATTGGAGGGTGACATTGATGATGAAGAAGTGTGCTAAGGTTGAGTGCAACCTGCCAAGGCTTCTAGCATTTGTCAGGTCTGAGTCAGAGGGAAGGGAGAAGGGATGGCAGAGGGGTCCATGCAGTCCAGGGTCATGGTGAGGGTTTGCCAGTTGATGCAGGAGTTGATGGATTGTAACCAGGGAAGGCCCAGGACTATGGGGGCAGATTCATGCAGCTGGGTGATAAGCATCCAGAGCTTGAGTTGTGTGCTGTTCTTGAAGTGCAGGGGAACATATGTGTAGTGGGTGATTTCTCTGGCAGAGGATAGCCTGCTGTCAAACAATTGGAGCTGGATGGGGCTGGGCAATCAAATCCAGGGGAAGGAGAAGAGATGGACCCAATCATTATTGACAAAGTTGTCTGTGGCACCATTGTCTATCAGGGTGTTGACAGTGTCAGAGCAGGGGAAGGGGGTGAGGGAGGTGCAAAGCAGGAAAGATTGGGAGGACTGGGAGGAGAGATAAGCCATGAGAGTGTCCAAAGCTGGTACCAAAGCATGTATGTGTGAAATCATGGCAGAGAAGATGTTTCCAGGCAGGGGGGCTGGTTGTAGTGGGGATTGGGGGGTTGGGGGTGTCTGCTGCAGGGCTGCCAGGATCCCCCTGAGGGGTGGGAGGAGTATCCTTGGCAACTGATCCCAGAACCAGTGCAGTCTTCCCAGTAGCACTAGTCAATGTGAGTGACAAGGCTCTTGAGGTCATTGTAGGTGGACTGCTTCAGTGCAAGGCAGAGCACCTTGTGAATTTGCTTGAGAAGGGCTTTGTTGAGTTGGAAATGCAACATGTGGTAATTCCGGCCAGTCTTATAGGCCTCCTTCTTGAACTGGACCACAAATGTTGTAAAGCGCTCCTTCAAAGACATCCAGAGTGACACAAGCTTCTTTTTGGCCTTGGTGACAGTGTCATAAACCCTGAACTTTGATAAGAATTTCTATATGAAGGCTTTCCAGTCAGAGAATAGTGGGTGGCAGGGGTTGTACCAGAGAAGGGCTGTATAGTGGTCCAGGGTGATCTCCTGCAGATAGGAGGAGGAAAACACAACACAGGCCTTGTTAGTGGCAAAAGTGTTCAGCTTTTCCTGAAACATGTTGAGACACTGTACTAGGAAGGTGCACCATTTCTAGGGGTTACAACCATGGAAGGGTTCCAGCTTCTGGATGTCCAGTCAACCTTCATAAGCTAGAGCCTCATGGCCTTCATTGGCTCTTGCCTGATCTTTGGAGTTCTAGGGAGGAGGGGTGGCATTATAGTAGTAGTAATAATAGTTCCCTGCCCCTCCCAGTGGGAATATGCCTATGGCAGAGCCCCACCCTCCAGGAAGGTCTCCTTTTGGAGGTCCTCCACTAGGGGGAGCTCCTCATCCTGGCCCAGGGAGTGGTCTCCCCAGGATGGATCCTGGGAGTCTGCCAGGGGGTCCAAAGGGGGGTTTGCTAGGGGCAGGCAGGGAGAGGGTTACAAAGGTCAAAATGTGGAGGAGAATCCCAGACTTGGGAGCTTTGAGGTGGCAGAGCATCTGTCATGAGCTCCACATGGGGTTCTTTGTTGATATAGCTAAGGGTGTGTTTGGACTGAGTGTCTCTGCCATTCTCCATGGCAGACATGGCTGGGGGGGGGATTCCAGTCCCATGTATGGAAGGTCCCTGTGCCTGGGGCTGAGTTGGAGTGGGATCAGGCTAAGAGTCCTACCATCCTGGCTGTGGGCTGGTTAAACAGCCCACTAGAGGAGTTGAGGTTTCAGAGTAGGGCAGAGGCTGCATCCAGGTTGTTCTAATATCAGTTTCCAGCATTTGGAGTCTTAGTGGGTTGGCAGGATGCCTGGTTTGTTTTTCATTGTAGGTGGAAGGAGTACATGGGGTTGGAGGGGTTCTCAAACCTTCCTGGTAATAGTGACATATGGATTTCCCCAACTAAGTTGTACAGCTTGTTTCACAAGGAGGTATCACCCCAGAGAAGGTCAAGGGCTTGTGCTGATAGGTTCCCTTGCTCATAGAGCTTGAAGAACATTACCAGGTGGTCTACCCAGACCTTGGTGGTGGCCTCTGAGGTGGGTTGCCCCAGTTTTTCAAAGAGACTCTGGGTCTATTGGGAGAAGTATACTTGTGGGAGTTGAACTTCCCATAGGATTATACTATGTTGCTAAGAGTAGTCTGCCATGCACTCTCCCTGCCAAAGCAGGGGGTCCCCTCCCATCCAGGGCCCATTTCCAAGTCCTATAGGTGTAGGAGGCATAAAGACAGCTGGAGCTGCCATAGGCCCCCTTTGGGGAGGTGTAGGGCATACAGTTGAGGCTGGGAGTGAGTATCCCTTGGCCCCTAGTGCATGCCCTGCTCCAGCAGTGAATGGACCAGTGCTGGCAGGTACTGGAGCATTCCACCCTGCATTTAGAGCTCCTGGCAGGCCTCCCGGGTGTGGTCCTGTGTAGGAGTTCTGTGTGGGGGGAGGTGCTAGGGAATGCCAGTCAGGAGTTGGGCCCTAACTTATCAAAGGTCCTGGCCCAAATCCATGCATGTCTTTTGGCCAGTACTGATGTGAGGATTGGAAAGGGAGTGGTTGTGGATAGGGGGTCTGGTTGTTTTGGGGCATGACCAGAGGTTGCATATAATAGGTTGGTGCAATTGGGTTGCTATAGGGGCCCATAGTATAGGTGGCAGTGGTCCAGTAGAGAGGGCTGGTGTAGTAGGCCATCAAGTGTCCAATGAGCAGGGGGAGTCTTGATATTATGTCAGGTCTGAAGAATCTGGGAGCTCACCTCTGAGAGTGAGAACCCACTAGTTGGTTAGTCAATGACTGAAAGGGGAATGTACAAGTGTTCCAGGCTTGATCCACATGCTAGACAATGTTCCAGAGCTGATGTGACAAGGGCAGAGGTGATTAAAGTCCATGGGAATGTTCTGCAGACTGAGACAACTACACCAGAAAGTTGAGAAAGAGGAGAAGAAGAATAGATTGAGTAAAAGTAGAGATAGAAAGAGTAGGGAAACAGAAAGTAGACAAAAGTATGCAATATCAAGACTACTAACTGATTATGAGGTTCTAAGGCTATATACTTGAAGTCTTCAGGGAGAGTTGGGGATGATAGGGGGCCTCCAGGTGGGTGGTGCCTGCCCAGGACTCAGCTCCTATTTAGTGGGGCCTGGGTATGGTCTGAAGTGGGCCCTGAGGGTGGATCTGCAGGGCAGGGGTGTCTTGAGGCCAGGGTGGGCCCTGAGGACATGTTGAGACTCAGGAGGACTTGCTGGTGATCTGGTGATGTGTAAGGCATGTTCTGAGGAAGTTGTCAGGGTCAGGGCCCAGGAGCACATGGGCCAGTGATCTAGTGATGTGCAAGTTGCAGGCAGGGTCTGGGTAGAGGGTGGGGACATTTGAAGGTTGGGCTGGGCAGTTTGGGTGATTGTTGGAGGTGGTGGGGTATGGTGGAGTGAAATTGGTGGGGTCCTGACACTCTGGATGAGTGAAACTGAGAGTGTAGGGCATAAAAAGGTGGTCCAAGCAGGTCTGGGGTACTCTAGTAGAGTATACAGAGATACATAGATAGCAGTCTAGCACAGAGCTCCAGAGCAGGCTGATGAGCAACAATGATTAACTTGGGACCAGATCCAAGTTAAAGACAGGGAATGGTTCAGAAACATGGGGGTGGATACAGAGGCCAGAAGTGATAGGAATGGAGTTGAACATAACTGGAAGAGTCAAGGCAAGATGAGAAACTTGAAGAGAGACAAGATAAGATGAGATTTAGATAAAAAAGAAAGATAAGGTTGAGACTGACAAAACAGAAACAAAAACAGACAAGATTGAAATGGATGAGACAGAACAATGAAATGACAGAGACTAGAGACAGAATCAGGAAACAAAACAAACAGAACACAAATGTAGGTAATATCAAGACTACTATAACTAATACTACTCTAGAGCTTAAGCTAAGACTGCAGGTCTAAGGCTGGGCCATGCAGGTCTAGCAGGTCTTGGGTCTCAGTTGCAGTTGTCTAGTGTGGGATGTCTCAAGATTAGTTGGTCAGGTGTTGGTAGTGTCTGATGTGTATCTGTGATGCACATCAGGGAAGACAGAGGAAGTGTCAGAGTTATTATAAACTTGGGGGAGGTCAGGGAAGTCACAGGTCCTACCAGGGGCATTGGAGATCTCTGGAGAGGCATTGGAGTTTGTGTAAGAGGATGTCAGCTATAAATAGTCCAAGCCAAGCTCACCACTCATGACCTGACACTCATGCCAAGAGATGAGCAGCAAGCAAGCTGGCCAAGGGCATGGTGGGCAAGAGGTGAGTGTTCAGCAAGAGGCAAAGGCAGAGGGCAAGGCAGAAAGGCAAGGAGCCACACTGGCCAAGCTTACAATTATGCTAGTGAATAAACCCAGAAGCAATGCTATTGTCTGGACTGGGGATATTCTATTCCCAGGTCTGCCTTTATACTACAAGGCTACTTGATGACTAAGTACCTATGACTACTAAGCTGGAGGCCACTGACTACAATCTATTGACTAAGTGAAGACTGATGACTACAAACTATTAACTAATTGGGCCTGGTAGTAGAAGGATCAATGATCAACAAGAATATACCATGTGCTAAGCATGACATACCCATTAGGCCTAGAAGCCAAGATGGTGAGGGAGTAGGAAGAGGCCAGGCAGTCTAGAGGTTGCCTAGAAGGAGGTGCCAATCTTGTTGGACTAAGCTAGGCAAGGGTGGGATGGTCGAAAGACCAGTCTCCTTACAGTTTGCCAGAGTGGGCACCAAGGGTCAAGGAGGGTTATGGAGGTTTTCCAAGGGAGGGCATGTGTTCTGGGGCTTGCCAAGTTGGGTTGGGCAAAGTCTGGGGTAGGCCAGAGAGGCAAGGGTCTGAAATGGGTTGTGACAGTGACAGCCAACAGTAGCAGTGAAGAATTATCCAACCAGAATGATTTCAGAAACACCATGCAACTCCCCCATTGCATCTTTGTCCTCAAAAGGGGGTCAGTAAGCTGCAAGATCTCACTAGTTCTCTCTCAGCATTTCTCTTGGCATATACTCAGGGTCAATCTTGGTGTCTTTTGCAGTTTTGAAAATAGCCATATTTTTGGACCCCTTTTGAATTCTGATATACAAAATGTCCAAGGCAGATGCCATTGACCAGATACTGCCCAAGCCAGTGAATTTCTTAAACACACAAATTCCATATAACTAAGGATGTGTACTCATGAAAACAGCCTTAATTGTAAGGGTGTGTCTACCCTAATTTAGACAATGCTTCCTTATCCACTCATCTTTTTATAATTGCTTTGGTGTCTGTCTGTTCTTTGAGTCCCATTGCAATGTCTTTCTCATGAATTTCAAAAACAGATTTCTTTCTTCTTTATCTGATGCCTAAGTCATCAATGTTGTCTCCACATTGTCTAAAGTGAGTGGCAGAACTTCAACCCCAGTGATAGATTTGTCTAAGATTCAATGTTGTCAAGCAATCAAGAATAGAATCAGGACAACATATAAATATATTTACCCTTTCAAGAGAAGAACTTGTATACTAGTCAGCCTCATGCCAGAAGCTCAGGTAGCAGAGCTCACCTGATAGCAATCATATTGGCTAGATGTGTATAGAAGCAATATGCATGATGCTCATTATTGGTTCATTAAACAATTTTGCATCTTAAAAATATCCCAAATCTACCAAGTCAGCTTCAGTCAATTGAGTGGAGGTAAATCAATGTTAGTGCACTCACCAAGTAGGCAATATTCCAAATATCTATCTCAGAGTCCAGAAAACCTTGAGGATAACCTCTAGGGACTTATCTGGCTGTATGACAGCAATATGCTTTTCTGCACCCCATACTACATAGTTAAAGTCACAGAGGACAGAATCATCATAGGCATTCTCAGGATATTCAATTTTGCAGGATAGGTAGATAAATTGTCCATCAAAGGTAGATAAATTGTTCATTGGTCTCTTTATGCAGTGTGAGATGCTCTAGCTCAGTGTGCTCAAAGTTTTTAAGACATGTAGGGTCCATAAGGCTGAACATTATAATGCTTGGGCTGATGTCTGCATGGTCATGATATGAATACACTGCATTATATATAATTAAGAAACTTGTCTGTATAGATAACCTGACACCCTTGGGCATAATCAAGGGCCAGGAAGAGCTGCTTCAGGATCCAGGTGAGGATAGGAGGGAATCAATGGTCAATGTTTGGAGTAAGCCTCAGAAATTTTCCTATATTTCCCCATAGTAGTGAGTGAATGAAGCACTGGTGTTTGCCATCAGGTCTAATAATTATGAACCCTGCAAGTAGGGGATGTATTGACTCTCTACCTGGATAATTCTTGTAGTCATGTTCTAAATGCTAGTAGGCAGCTAATTCTTGCAAGTTATATCCCTCTAAAACTATGCAAGGATGTAAATCTTTAAGCAAACATGACAACATCCTTCAATGTTGCAAGCAAGCCAGACAGTCATGTCACTGTTCTGGGCCTGGGTTATCATCAATGAAACAGCAAAGGAAGAAGAATGGTTTCCAAACCAAATGACAGAGTTTGACTCCAAGGAATCTGAAGAAGTGTACAGGTTGACTTGTAAACATTTTATTACATTAATAGAGCATTGGATTTTTAATACTATGAGAACTGATTGTATACCTACATTTGTGACCAAAACTGAACAAAAGTAATTGTCTTGTTTTCTTGATTTGTTAGGTTTTTTTGTTTCTGACCACTCACACATGATCTGTGTCCACACATCCATGTTGATCTGCTATCTGATTATGCTTTGCTAAGCCATTCTTGTGAATAAGACAACTCATTCCTTCTGTTGCCAAAACACTTCAATGATTGATGAAGAACACATAATGTATTGTTATTGATGCTTACATGCATGTTACATTGGATTGTGCATAATAATTTATTTGAACACCTTCAGCAATATAATATTTTATATTTTGTGCTAAAACAGACACCAGTGACATAATGATAACACCTCAGGTATGAGTAGCAACCTGCCTTAGTCTCTGAAGTCATTGAATTTATTTGTTCTATTACACAAAAAGGATTGTGATTTTCAAGGAGATGCAGCAACCTATATCTATCAACTTACAACAAATGAGTCTTGTGGACAATTTTGGAAGATGGACAATATCATTTAATATAAAGTGAAGGCATATCAGAGACTACAGTGCACCTATTGACTATTCTATATCAACAAGAGATACTCCTACTCTCTCTATCTTGGCTACTAACAACTCTAACTAATTTCAGATTTTTTTCTCCACTCACTACTATTTTACCTTGTGGCAGGCAATTAATACAACTCCTGAATGGGACAGAGCAACAGGCAACTACTTGAGTGTGGGTGCTGTAAAAGTGAGATCATCTTTCATAATCACAGGTTGAAACAGAATGCTTAAAATTGATCACTGAAAACAGAAAGTTGGCAAAATTTGTGGTTTCAAACCTGTACTCATTTTTTAGTTACCAGCCTGAAAAGGGTCCAACTCTGGTTCACAGGTCTACCTACAACCCTACAAATACATCACTTGTAATCATCATCACACCAGAATCTGGCAAACCTCAAGTTCACTATATTTTTGAAGATGAGAGTGGAACCATGTCAGTCAATAATATATCTAAGTAGTTAGGTGGTAGATATTTTGAAAAGACAGAATGATAGTACAATGATGAGAGAGAGAGAGAGAGACCAAATATCCTGTAATTTACAGAAGAAGGAGCCAGTTTTGACAATTTGGTACTATATTACAATACAGACTTGTGTATAAAACTTGTGACACCAAAAGCTGCTGTGGAGAGGAAAAAGAAGTACTCTATGTTGTCAGTTGTGAGAGGTAGAGGAGTGTTTGTCAGTAGTCATCTGTCCAGTGGAGCAGGCTTTACATTCATGGAAAAACAAGAACATTCATAAGATTTTTAGTCAAAACAATAATGCCTCTGGATAGCATTATCTATTGATGTGACCAATAACTGCACTGCATCCCATCTTAGCAGGTGCACACAGAATTAGCTGGCATCAAAGACAAAGCAATAAACCTTCAGTTTAAACCTTGAGTCCTACAGAATCAAAGCTCTAAGACACAAAAAATAATCATGCTATATTTTGATATTCTACACAGAGAAAAGAATAAGTAAGGTACTCACAGCCTCAGGATTTATGCCAATGGATGGCTGGCAGACCAGGCAATCTGGAACTTTTTCTACCCTATGCATTGAGACACTGCATGCTAGAGGAAGGGTGATGTCAGGGGACTACCCCTTCTAACCTCTGCCCCTGTCCAACACTGACCCTCTTTGTCTGGTTCCACTCCCCTAAGGCTTGTTTGATGGCTCCTGGGCATTGTATAGGTTTCTGGAGATCTCTGGAGACCCCCAGAACTCTCCATGATCTCTAGTCAAGCACTTCAGCTATCTCTGGTCACTTATACAGCTATTCCCATGCCTCCACCACCTGTTGATGTGCGACACCAAGTGAAGGGGATCCTTAGACTTGTTTTCTTTGTTTTCCCCTCTGCTAGGTGATTATTTACTATTTTGTATCATCTATTACCTCTCTAATATACTTCAGATCCTCTGCTAGCTGCATGATTTAGCCACTGCTCCCAGAGGTTGCCCTTACACCACCCCTGCTCTGGCCACCCCTGCACTGCAACTCTTGCTGGTGGGCATCCTCATGGATGTAGATGCCACTCAACAGCACTGTCCTACACCACTACTATGCCAGAGATGCAAAAAACAAGGGCACTTTGCACAACACTGCCTGTTGGGTCTTGAGATACATTACCTCTCCATGGCCAAGCAAGAGAAGCTCCCCCTACAACTGTTGGCCACAAAGGATGCCACTGGAGCTCCATGGTGGATACTGTCCTCCACTACCAGAATCATGCTAAGCATGCAATCTTTGCCATCACCAGCCTAGGCAAGCAGGACATGATCCTGGGGTTTACCTGGCTCCAGGAGCACAACTCTGAAGTAAACTGGGCCCAGAGCAAGGTAAACATAAGCCAGTGCCCTTGAAGGTGTTTTACCTGTGCCATTAAAGTCAAGAAAGAGTGCCAGGCTGAAGTTTGAGAGCTTGTGGCCATTCAGGCTTGCCACACTGGTCATCTCCCCTTTGCAGATCTAAACCTTCTGGACCCCCTGCCCCTGCCATCCCCCCATAGAGAGGCCCACTATGAGGACAGCTAGAGCAGTGGCCAGGCCCTGGAGGAGGAACTAAGAGAGGAGTTCAGTGGCCTACACAACCTGGAGTTCCCAGATGAGACAGTGGAAGTTGGAGACCAGATATATGCCACCACCCTATGCTCTCTGCCCTATATTGTGGAGATTTGGGCTAGCCAGACCACCTCCCAGCAGCTACCCCCATTTGCTGCAAACTCCATGCCCTGGGCATTCTGGGACATTATTATACTGCCATATCTCCATATGTTTGAGGACATGTTCTCTAAGGCCTTGTTGGACTTGCTCCCAGTGTGCAAGCAGTGGAACCATGCTATTGAATTAATGCCAGACTCCAAGCCTGCAAACTGTAAAGTCTACCCACTAGCACTAAAGGAGCAGGACAAGTACAACACCTTCCTGGAGGAGAACCTGGACTCTGGTCATATCCACTCCTCCAAATCCCTGATGGCTTCTCTGGTCTTTCTCAAAAAGAAGGATGGCTCTCTCCAACTAGTCCAGGACTACTAGGTTCTTAATGCCATGACCATGAAGAACCACTACCCCCTTCCCCTCATCTCCAAGCTCATCAATAACCTCCAGGGTGCATGGTACTTCACTAAACTGGACATCCAGTGAGGCTACAACAACATATGCATTCAGGAGGGAGACAAATGGAAGGTCACCTTCCAGGCCAACTGTGAATTGTTCAAACCTCTTGTCATGTTCTTCAGACTCACCATCAGGCCCAGCCACCTTCCAGACAATGATGAACAACATTTTTTGGGACCTCATTGCCAAAGGTGTAGTGTGCATATACCTTGATGACATCCTCATCTACACCAAAATGCTGGAGGAGCACTGCTGGGTCATGCACATCATTCTGAAATGCCTCTGCCTTCACCAGCTCTATCTTAAACTGGAGAAGTGCAAGTTCAAGCAGACTTGGATCAAGTACCTCAGGCTGATCATCTTGCATGGATACACAGAGATGGACCTGGTGAAGGTAGCAGGTGTAGTGGAGTGGCCAGAGCCTAAGAACAAGAAGGAAGTGCAGGCCTTTTTAGGCTTCACTAACTTCTACCAGAGGTTCATCCAGGACTTCTTGCATCATGCCTGCCCTTGTAAGGGGAACACTTGACATCTGTAAAACTTCTTCCACAAGGCTAGCAAGTGCCAGTGATGAGTGAGAGAGCAGGCAAGGAGGCAAGCAAGAGTTGGACAAGGGACCAGCAGGGCAGACCAAGCAGTTGGACATCACTAGAGAGCTTACAGTTGGTTTGGTGTATAGGCCAGAAGAACACTGCTATTGTTCAGCCTGGGAATATTTTATTCACAGGCTGCCTTTATATACTATATTGGTGGCTGTGCTATTAGTAATACTGTTTAACTAATCAGGCCCCAGTATATAATGGAGTATGACCAACAATAATTGATGCTGAGTAAGGTTCATGCATATGACTCATCAAGGCTGACTACTAGAAGACAGAAGGGGACAGGGCAGGCTGAGCAGTCATTCAGATGTACTAAGAGTGGGCATATCCTTGGACTAAGCTTGGAGTAGAGTTGGATGCAGTCTGGAGACTGGTCCCCTAACATCAGCCCCTCTTCTAGGTTTGTCACCTTGACAAACAATATTCATCTTTCCCAGGTTGGGAAAGAGTGTCAAGCAGTGTTGGTGCCATGTGGAGGTACCATGGAAGTGCCCTGAGCATAGTGCCCAAAGGCATAGTTGATGACCATCGCAGATGACAGAGCTGGAGTCAGAGTAGAGAGGGGTATAGGCAAGCTGGCTGGCAGTGAAGATACCACCAAGACAGGCATAGAGAATGGATCATCCCAGCCAGTGGATTCTTCAAAATCCATGGTAGAGTCATGCATAGGAGCCATAGGAGGGAGGCAGTGCAGACAGTGCAGGGGTCTTAGAAGGAGGCAGTGCAAATGGGGTAGAGGGTTTTTGGGTGGACAATGCAGGTTTCCTAGAAGGGGCCAGCACAGTGTTGCCAGATTGCTGCTTCCACAGTGCATGCACATGCTTCTTAGCAATGTGCTTTCCAAGGACAATGAGGGCTTCACCAATCTGCTGGTTGGTGCCCTAGATAGTGACAAAGCATCAGCCTTTACTACCAGCCAGACTGACTAAAAAGGCACTGAGAGCCAAACAGGTCATAGGCTTATTTAAGGCCCCACCCCTGATGCCCAACAACATGTGCAACAAGAGAGTCAGGGAGCTTGAGGGTGCATTCATAGCAAGTGGCTTTACCATCTGTAGGGGGAAGGTCCCAAGTGAGAGAGATGGCCAGGGAAATATTAGAAGTAGAGCATGGGACCCATCAAGGGTTACAAGAGGGGGGCATGGTAGGGGTTTGCAAGGACTCAGAGGGCTTAGGGTGGCCAGGATGAGCAGAACAATGAGCTACTGAAATATTACTATGCTTGTCAGTGGTTTAGGCAGTGGCAACCACATGTCCAGTCTCCAGGGCAGCTAGTCTGCATTTAAGGGCAGCAAGTGTCAGTTGCATCTGCTGTAGAGTAGAGGCTGAATTATGGCGATTTCCGGAGTTTGCACCTTTGGGTTAGGGTTAGAAGTTTTCCTGAAGCATCACACCTGGCTAGGGAGCTCCTTAGACCTCTTTGGATCTCCCTCTGCCAGGTGAGTAGTTATGTCCATAGACTCTTGTACAGTACTGAATAGACTTTGGATCTCCCTCTGCCAGTTGTGTGACTTAGCCACAGCCTCTGAAGGTCACCCTTACAGCAGAACAAGTCTCTAGTTTCGGTCTGGGAGCCCCCTTTTCAATTGCTTTGATAAGTTAAAGCAATTGTGTCAATTGTTCCAATAAGTTAGTTGCAACTGAAAGGTCTCTCCCCCACCAGCAACTTGTTACTCTCTGTGCTTTCACTTATGACCCAGCCAGCCCCTCCAGCCCCTCTCCCTGATGCTTCAAGTCCCCAGGATGAAGCCTGGAGTCACTTGTTGGCTCTAAAGACACAAGTTCAACTTACCCAAGCCTCCTTACCACTCCCCTTATGCCCCCAACAGCTGCAGGAAGGTCACCTCTGCCTCTAACTCAGGCCTTTTGGCTCCCCACTCCAAACTTCTTTGCCCTGCACTTCCTGACATATTTGATGGGAACTGTATGTATCACCTATATTCAGCTTTCCTATTCTCTCTCATATTGCTTCTTTCTGTGCTCCTCCAGCTGCTCCCCCATGTCCTCTACCCCAGGGAGCCCCTATGAATGTTGACACCTCCCACCAGCAGTCCTTCACCCCCTTGTTGTGTTGACATTGTAGAAAGGCTTGCTACTCCACCCATTATTGTCCTCAAGGGTTGGAAGTGTGTTACCTCTCTTCTGCTGAGCAGGAGGAACTGCTTGCCCAGCTCCTAGCAGCTCAGGATGTGTCAGGAGCCCCCTCTCCAGATGCCCTCCTACCTACTCTGCCCACTGAGGTTGCCCATGAGTCAGAGGTTGCATCAGCAGAGCCAGAGGAGGATTTTTAAGGAAGCAATGGATGACCTGTATGCCCCCATTGCCTAGTGCTAATCATTTTGCTTCCCTGTCCATAGAATCAAATATATCTGTTGCTGCCATTGATACTATGCCCAAAATGATAAGCCCCCCCTCAAACATACAAAGCCCCCTCCCAGCTAAAGTCTCAGCTGGGACTATACCTCCTAGCCCCATGCACTCAGATTCCTGCATGGGAACATCATCTTCCCCATCACTACATTGTTGCTTCTACCCCCTTTGTCAATTCCTTGAAGCTACAAGTGGAAATGGAGACAGTTGACACCCAGCAGACCCAAAGTGTTATTGCCCTGCTTGACAGAGGAGCAACAGGCCTCTTCCTTGATGCAGACTATGTGTAATGACACCATCTCACTACCCACTCCCTCTTTCCTCCAATCCCTGTATACAACATTGATGGCACACTCAATGAAGCTGGCTCCATTTGCTTAGTGGATCTGGTGCTTTGCTATCAGGACCACTCTGAATGTGCTGTTTTTGCTGTCACTAGTTTGGGAAAGCAAGTCATGATCTCAGGGTTCACCTGGCTATATAAACATAACCCTGAGATTGATTGGACCAAGGGCAAGGTGAAGATGAGCTGTTGTCCCTGTTGCTTGACCTGTGTAGAAGAGGCCTGCTAGGAGCATAGAGCAAGGGCCCATGAGCATGCTGCCATGCATGCTTGTCATGCAGGGCATCTCCCTTTTGCTAATTTCAACCTCTAGAATTCCCCCCCCCCTCCATTCTCTCATTGAGAGGCCCTCTGCAAGGATGCCTGAGGTGTTGGGTGTGAACTTCAGGAGAAAGATGAATGTGAAGGGGACTTTGCTGGTGCTGCAGACCCAGAGTCTCCAGATGAGGCCATTTAGGTGATAGGATCTATGCCATGACACTCTGCCCTCCTCCTAGAGTAGCAGAGATCAGGGCTAGTCAGACAACTTCTCAACAACTAGCCAAGGTGTTTGTGGCAAATTCCTAGCCCAAACCCTTTCATAGCACAGTTCTTCATCATCTACATGACTTTGAGGACATATCCTCCACGGCATCATTTGATTCACTCCTGAAGCACAAGCAATGGGACTATGCTATTGAGCTGATACCTGATGAACCATCCAGTTGCAAAGTCTATCCACTTGCACCCTGTGAGCAGGATGAATTGGATGTGTTCTTGCAGGAAAACCTTAGCTCTGGCAGGATACAACCCTCTAAGTCTCCAATGGCCTCCCCAGTCTTCTTCATTAAGAAGAAGGATAATGGTACTCCTGGAGTTGTTCTAGGGTGCATCAGACATGATCTCAGTGTTCTTCCAGGGAGTTCAAGTAGATGAGGATGTCATCCAAATACACAATAATAAAGATGTCATTCATGTCATGGAAGATATTGTTCATGAAGTACTGGAAGGTAGCAGGAGAGTTCATCATACCAAAGGGCATCACAAGATACTCAAAGAGGCCATAGCAGGTGTGGAAGGTGGTCTTTTATTCATTTCCTAGAGTGATCTGGACATTATTGTAGCTGGACTGGAGGTCTCTTGGTGTAGACCTTGGCACTGCAAAGGTGGTCAACAAGGTCACTGATCAGGGGAAGGGGATACCAGTTCTTCTTGGTAACTTTGTTAAGTCCCCAGTAATCCACACAAAGATGAAGGGAGCCATCCTTCTTCTTGGCAAAAAGGACAGGGGCTCTGGTGGCAGAGATTGAGGATCAGATGAAACCCTTTCCAAGCATGTTATCAAGGTAGTCTTTGAGAGTCTAGAGTTTGACTTCTGACATGTTATAGATTTTGCTGAAAGGGGGGGAGGTGCCATCTTTGAGATTGATCATGTGATCATAGGATTGGTGTGGGGAAAGTTCCTTTGCACTTCCTTCAGAGAACATGTCAGTGAATTTATGGTACTCTGGAGGAACTACTTCACATAATATTTGTTCCTCTGTCTTCAGAGTCTCAGGTGAGGTGGTGCTGGTGCAGATATGTTCTTCCAGAAGTGTCAGGGTGACCTGAAGTTGGAAGGTGGGGGTGCCATCCTGCAAGATCTGTGCAAAGGGAATGGTGCCAATGATTTTGATGTTGAGTGCTTCTGGTTTGATGGTGTCAGGCATCAGGGGTGTGGTGGTAGGGGCCAGGATTGTCAGGGTTTGAGTGGGGTTCAGGCCCTTGTACTGGTTGCAGGGAATGTTAGGGGAAAGCTGTTGGGATATGCCTGCAGGAGTTTGGGGTGGGGGCACTTCTTCCTCCTCTTCAGGGTTGTCCTTAGGCAAGGTGGGGGTTCTGGTGGCTCCAGTGCTGCTGGGGGCCAAATCAGAGTCAGGGGAGCAGGGGCAGAGAGTGATGGCAGCTGCCAGGCAGGTTTTGGGGCTGGGGAACTGCATGGTGAGGTCCTTCCAGTTGATGTCAGGATTGACATTGTGCAGCCAGAGAAGTCCAAGCACAATTGGGGTTGCCTCTGGAAGTTGGGTAATGAGGAGGCAGGTCAGGAATTGCAGGCTGTTGTCAAGGGTGAGGGAGCTGGGGTGGAATTTGATGATTCCAGAGGTGGTGGATCTTCCATTGAATAGCTGTAGCTCCAAAGGTGTGTTGAGGGGTTTGTGGGGGAGGTTAAGCTGATTGCTGATGATGGTTCTGGAGGCTCCACTGTCAACAAGAGTGGGGAGGATGGTGGGGGCACCAAGGTGGATGTTAATGATGAATGATTGTGCAAATCATGAGTGGAGCTGCAGAGGGGTTTGGGAAGTGTTGGGGGTGACTTCTGAGACATTGTGGGTGGGAGGGATGTTGAAAGGAATGGGTCCCAGGTTGGGTGAGTTGTCCCAATTGAGGCAGAGAGTGAGACTTGGCCAATCAATACAAGGGTTGGTCACTTGGAGCCAGGAAAACCCAAGGATGAGAGGGGGAGAGGCATGCAACTTCATGATTAGTAGCTGGAGGTCTTGCTGTTGTCCATTGGCAAAGGTGATCCTTGTTTCCATGCAGTGAGTGATGCCAGCAGATGTTAGATCACCATTGAAAAGTTTTAGGGGGGTTGGAAGGGGAAGTTGCTAGAGAGATTGTGGAGCAAGGGCCACTAGGGGTTTGTCAATAACATTGTCTGTTGTGCCACTGTCAATCAGGATGGTACAGAGTCAGGAGAGAAGGGGAGGGTGGTACTAAGGAGCAGGTTGTGGGCAGAGTGTGAGGGAAGGTGTGCCAGGAGGGTGTCCAGAGCAATTACCATTGTGCAGAGGAAAGTAGCTAGGGTGGAGAAGATGTCAGAGTCTGATCTGCAATTTAGTGCATCTTTGGGACCTAAACTGCTGGGTTGTTTTTCATAAACTGATAGTCACAGTCTTTCTCCATTAATGGTCCAGATGGCACATCCCCTCACCTGGCATTTAGGGCAATTATTGATGAAATAACCCTGCTCACCACACAGAATACATGCCCCTTCCTTCCATCAACATGCCTGGATCTTCATTAGGATGTCAATCCAGGGCTGGTCCTTGATCCAATTGGCACACAGGGCCTCCTGACTGTCTGTGGAGTCCAGGGGATCATCCAGGTCTGGGGAATTGTCTCTGGGGTCTGGAGGGTCCAGGGCATTGCAGAGATTGGTGGCATTAAGCTGGGCAGGGGGTTGAGTGGTGTTAGCCAGGCCTCATCCAGGGAAGAACTGGGGTGCAGAGTTAGTGGGCAGCACAGGGGCAATGGTCTGGGGGTTGTTGGTTGCTCTGGGCTGCTAACTGGGGTTGCTGGAGGGGTTCCAGTTGCTCTGCAGGCCTTGGTTTTTGCTCCAG
>JAGGAV010007817.1:0-15766 GCA_017657295.1 Termitomyces sp. DKA64
GAAATTGCCATAACTCCGGAGATTGTACCAAAAATGGAAATCCATTGTAAACAGCCTCAATCTCCAGACTCATGGCACATGACCACATAAAAATATAACCAAAGGATAACCCTTGGTTGAAAGTACTTGTCACTAGAAAATGGGAGGGCAAGGGTGACAGGCAAGGCTTGGAATAAAGGAAACAAACCAGAGGGTCCCATATGAACAGTCCCCTGACATATACCCTACTCGGAACAACCTACTTCTGCCAGCAACTACATCTGGTACATGTACACTTCACCTCCCAAACACAAAGATGGGCAGACATAGGGGTAGGACATTATCTTGGCAAGACAGGATCACATTGATCTCATCAACACTCTGGCAAGACATCATGCCATGAATTTCTCATCATCAGTACAACACATTGCTACATTCACAAACAGAGTGGGTACTTGTTCTACCCTTACACAACAAAAATCCTTGGCTTGAATCAATACTTGCCTTAAGCAGAATTACTTTGCTATGGTCACAGGTCACTGCTTTCAAATTGGTGGAATGACTCATCTACTGTTGGCCAGCATCCCTCCAGACATTGTCAAAATCCTGGGGAGATGAACTTCCAATGCCTTTCTACAATACTGATATCATTGCACCTCTTTACATTGAATTCTTGACACCAATCTTCTAGTGTGCAGGAATTCTACAACAAAATGCTCCTGGGGGGGAGGGGGGGGTTATCAGCTCTGTCAATGCATATTAGTCTTTGATTTGGGTCCCCTATTCACTAATGCTGCACCCCTTTAGATTCATGTTCCCAAACGCAGGTCCAATGCCCAACTAGACTTAGTGTATCTCATGCAAGATAATTTACTTCTATTCTGTACTCATACATTCCATGAACAGAGCACTCAACTGCCTGAAATGACAGTTTGCAGAAATAGAGGCATGGGATGAATGTCTTCCAACATAAAGTAAATCCAACTGACCCAGATGGCAGCAGATCAACCCCAGTAGTGGCAATATCCTGGCTTGAAGCCTTTGAGCCCAAAGTTGATATGGGGTTGGGAAGAAACATCATGAGCACATGTTTACCAACCCTGGTGATTCCAGGACAGAGCAGGGTATCCACCGACTGGATGGGTCAGGTTTACTTATGTTGGGAGACATTCCACCAAGCCGCGCAACTTAGTGGAACATCTCCCAACAGAATGCGGCACACGTTTTAGGCAGCAGCGTCTCGGTCACATGCCTTCGGACAACTCTCTCTCGTACCACCTCCTTACTGTACCTACACGCGTTACAAGCGACTTTCTCGTACCCACCCTCCCACTCCTATACACAAAATTATTATACATCTCCATTACCTTAACTCTCATACAGATGAAGATATTCACTATCTGACACCGAGATATTCTCTGACATCAGCGGGTCCCCTATTCGCCGATGCCGCACCCCTTAGATTCGCGTTCCCGAACGCGTGTCTGATGCCCAACTAGACTTGGTGTATTTCGTGCAAGATAATGTACTTCTATTCCGTACTCGTACATCCTATGAACAGAGCGCTCGACTGCCTGAAATAACATCCGACCCCTGCCGATTGATCATCGGTTCCGGATCTTGAATCCTCGATCGATTTGGAAGCAGATGATCGATAGATAATTCGCTTGCGGCTGCTCGTACCACTGTGACCAGGCACCATGTCCTCGCAACCCGAGTGTGTAGCTAACTGGGCGTCAGATTCATGGAAAACGAAACCTGTTGCACAAGTAAGTTAAAATTTCGTACCTGCCAAGGGTCAGCGCTGATGTTGCTCATAGTCCGTCACCTATCCTGACGCAGCGCATCTCAACAAGTAGGCGTCGGCTGTGTTTGACATCTTGTAGGTTTGATACGTTGATACAACTGTTCCCAGTGTCCTTTCGAAGATTGCAACTTTACCTCCTCTAGTTACACCCTCTGAGGTACATCTGATTTTCAACTCCCAGGAAGTCGGAGTTGACGCGATGTGATCCCCAGGTCGAGCGGCTGCGCCACCAACTCAGCCTAGTGCAGCGTAACGAAGCCTTTCTTCTGCATGCAGGCGATTGTGCCGAGAGTTTTGATGCATGCACTAATGTAGATCCCTTCCATACTTCAAGACTGGTTCTTGTTAATCGTGATCTAGGAACATATTTCTGCTAAAATCGGGCTCATTCTCTCATTTTCCTTGATCCTCGTGTGGGGGGCTCGTCTTCCCATCGTATGTTGCCTCATATTCTCCAATACTTCGGCTAAGTGCTCTCTAACAGGTGCGCATTGGTCGTATCGCAGGACAGTACGCAAAGCCGCGCAGTAGCCCCTACGAACGTGTTGGTAACCTTGAGGTCTTGAGTTTTCGGTATAACACTTTATTACGAATCATTCTGAGAGGCACTGGATAACACCTTCTTACTAAATTAGTGGTGACAACGTGAATGGGTGGGAGCTATATTCGAATGTCTGCTAGATAAGTACTGAATCACCCGCAGAACAGATGTAAATGATCGCACCCCGGATCCGGAGCGCCTTTTGAAGTAAAACCTTGCCCTCCCGATTTCTCTTTTTTATTGACCCTCCTTGCAGAGCATACTTTCATTCTGCTGCGACACTTAATTACGTGCGTGGCCTGCTAAGTTCGGGCTTTGCCTCTCTGCACCACCCACGTGATTGGTCCCTTGCTCATGTGCGGTCACCTGCTTTAAGGTAAGTACTCGGCTTACTCTATTCTTCCAAATTCTACATGTGTCCAACCCTCGTCATGGTTGTTGTTCCCCTGTGCCTCCCATTATTCGCAATCTCATCTGACCGATATTCTGCAGACGCGAATTCTCTCAAATAATTGCCGCTCTTGGCGATGCTCTCGACTTTTCCCGCACAATTGGTGCTGACGCTAATACAACTCCGTACGAACGTGGCGGTGGACGCAACACGCTTGAAGAAGTCGATTTTTATACTAGGTACATGTCCATTGCTCCCTATTTCCTATTTCTAATACCATGAATGCAGTCATGAGGGTCTCATGTTAGATTATGAGCAGGCGCTCACTCGTGCTCTACCTATTCCGGATAGTTATAAAGCCTCGGGTTGCACGGACTCCGATCCTACGGCTCCGAAGACTCATTACAACACCTCAGCTCACTTCCTGTGGATCGGGGACCGCACACGTCAACTCACAGGTGCCCATGTTGAGTACTTTAGAGGTATCCGTAACCCCATTGGCATTAAGGTTGGGCCCAGTATGATGGGTGACGAACTTGTCCGACTCCTTGAAAGTGCGTTTTCTTTGCCAGTTGTTTTGCAGCCACGCCACAATTTATTACTTCTGTTACCATTCTTCTAAAAAAAAGTCAGCCATACTCAACGTTTTTCCGCTTAGTTGTCAATCCCGATCTGGAGCCCGGACGTGTTACACTCATTACACGTTACGGCGCGAGCAAGGTGAATGGCGTATCACCCGTCTTCTCGCAAATTTCATGGAGCTTACAACCCTTCGAGTTAGATACAGAACCACCTCCCTGCGCATATCAGAAGTGTCCAAGCCAGTGGCCATCCGGTTGTCTGGGTCTGTGATCCAATGCATGGAAAGTAAGGATAATCTCCTTATAAGAAACCCGTGGGTCTTACGCATTGCGCCTGAAGCACCCAGACATCAAGCTCCGGTTTGAAAACCCGTCATTTCGGCACTATTATCTCGGAGATTGTGGATTGCCTTCGCATTCATACTGCCAACAATTCCCGTCTCAACGGAGTATCTCTCGAGTTCACTGGAGAGCTCAACGATGAAGGTTTCAGCGTGACGGAGTGTATTGGAGGAAGTATGGAGCTTGGAGAAGAGGAGCTTGGGCTTCGATACCAGGTCAGAGGTTCTTTGGTTTCGGAAATTTCAACGGATCAACTGACCTTCGTTGCAAATCCAGTCATTCTGCGATCCAAGGCTGAATTTTGAACAGTCGCTGGGTACGTAACTTCACTGGTCATTGTTAATACCGCTGCTAATTTAAAGTACAGATGTCGCCTTCCTCATATCAAATCACTTCAAGAAAGAACGCAGGGGTGTGGATGAGGAGAGTGATGTGTTGTATACAGAGCTTGCAGGCAGATTTGCCGCAGAAGCATCTGGCAATTAAATATAACATGGCTTCAACATTGACTAGATCTATAGCGATTCTGTTCAGGTGTATGTTTCGAGGATCAACATCATTTCAGAAAGACATACAATTGTCAGGGACTCATCGACTCTGATCTGGAGACTCCCAAGAGTAAAAATAATTCTCCCTTGGTGAATCCTTTATGGAGTTTTATGTTTGATCAGAAAGAAGAGGTGGAGAGCAACCTCGGAGAGGAAACCTGTCGAAAGAAAAATGGTGAAAGTCAATATCCTCGAGATTCGGGATAAAAATTGTCCAAAATGAACATCGAACCCAGAAAGTTGAATGCTCGGAAATTTCGCTTTAAGGAGGGTGTAAAGATGTGTTTGATGATGCCTGTTGTCGTTGGTCTGCACGGCCTAACTGCAGTTGTTGGAGAAGCACCCTAATTTGAAGTCATTCTGCATGGTAGTATAATGAGGTAGGACGAAACAGCACGTCGAAAATTTCGTGCAGAGATGGCTAGCCTGAGTCCTGGCCCTTTAGTTATTAAATAAAAGGCCGTCGTGGCGCAACCGTCGACGACTCTCTGAGAATTAAGATCTTTGACAAGGATGTTATTATCGATCATCAGTGCCATCCATGAGAACGCGAAGTGTATGACGACAAGCCTCATTGCGAGAATGTCAGTTCAGAAAAAAGATGTAGCAAAAGCATTTTTCAATATACGTGTGTGAAGTCTAGCTGAACAAGTGCACTATCAACCTATTTAGATGGATGATTTGCAGTTCATGTTATGCTGAGCTAGTGATTCCCGACAGGACAGATACCCAGGATGGGCGGGACGTAATATCCTTGAACCACCTATGGAAAAGAACGTTGAGCATAAACGACAAAAACGAGTAATATAAATATACCTTGCAACGTTCGGCTTGGTCTCCATTATATTGCTACCGGCCACCGCAAGCATACAACCATAAGGAATATGGAAGAGGTCAGCAAGAGTCAGATCCTAAATTCGGAGTGAGAAAATCTGGTAGCTGGGGCGAAGAATACTTACATCACCAGCAACGTACTTCTGCTTGCTCAAAATCTTGTCGTACACATCTAATTTGGCGTCCAGCCTCTCAATATGCGCCTCGAAAACAGAAGGGTCGGGAGTTAATCCACGATATCTAGCCATTTCAAATCAATTCAAAGAACTTTCTTTGACTGGAGCGCATGTACTGACTTCTTGAAGACATTCTCGAATACGGCGGCCGATGCAGAAGGGTCGAAATTTGATATCTCGTTCGACGCAGCTTGTTCAAATAGAGCATACTTCTCAAGGTCGGTAGGTATCAACTTTGCTCCCTGGTTCGCATACTTCGTAGCGATATAGCGGCAGATAGCACGGCTTTCGTAGAGGATGAAACCATTATCATCCTAGGTTCATATTTGAGCTGCGAATCGAATGTATTGAGAAATAACCATCTTACAATGTAGGGTATCTGTCCAAAGGGTTGTTTCTCAAGGTAGGCAGGAGACTTGTGTTCGCCCTGCGCAAGATTGATAGATATCATTTCGAAGGGAACCTGCTTCTCCAGCAGCACCGTCGCGACGCGCTGAGTGCAGGTTGAACTCGGAGAACCGTATAGCTTGAGAACCATTGTTAATATTTTGAAAGGAGATATCGATAGGTGTGTCGAGATGCTCGTTGGATGGATGGTTGATATGATACGGTAGTCTTATATTTTGGGGGAACTGTGTCAAATGACTAAAGGCCAAGGGAGAATGACAAAGCGTTACTAAAGTTAGTACAATTTTGATGACGTAATAACCGGCTATCGATTGGCGGAAGATAGCTTGACAAAGCCCAGCTGACGTGCTTAATAATGCTGGACAACTTGATGCTCAGTATTGCTTACTAATATCTGAAGGGTGACGCCGCCACATGAATTATTGTAAGTTCATCATTCGATGAGAGGTCTAGAAAATTTTCAACAGTATAAGCGATTTCTCAAGTCCATGTGGTACAGAACAGAACAATTTAGGTTGGACAGTTTGAGTGATGCATCTACATGAGCATGTTACCGTAAACCCCAAGTGTCCCCTTAGAGCATCTGAACATTCTCTCTTTAATTCGTGATGTCCGATTTGAATCGGGAAGATCCAAGGTGTTTTGGACGGAGACTATGAAGGCCGCGAGTCATGGCCTCTCAAGTAGTAACGTTAATGGTCACACCGCCGCCAGTGCAGCAAGTCTTCTTTGAATTGACTAAACCCCGTGTTTTACGCTGGCTCATGGATCATGTGCCAATTTTTATGCTGAGCTCAAGCTTATTGTTGAAAGGACGGATAGTGAGACAATACACGGTGTTGCCGCAGCCTGCTCATCGGAGAATAGTATTCGAAAGGCAAAGATGGTCGAGCCCTGGGTCCAGAAGTGGGTACTGAAATCATAACATCAGGGTCAGGTATGTACTTGCGTCGTCAGAATTGTACTTCTGCTTGCTCAGGATCTTTATGTACGTAGCGTTCAGCCTCTGAATATGGGTTTTACGCGAGATATTCTCTGATAAGTGTCTAGTCATTATATTGAAGAATCCGTGCATATCACAAAGCTTTGAGGCCAAAGTCGGTACCTTCCATCAAGACTGCTGCTACAAGCGCAATTCAATAAAGGCTGTTCCAGAAGGGTCTACAGGTATTAAACTAAACGGGCGTACTTCACAGCCAGATGGCGAGGATTTCATAGTTTCCCTACAGTCATGTTCCAGTTCCCAAGCACATGCGAGATAAAAAGGTCGTGTACAATTCAGACGAGGGTGCCCATGGCAAAAGCAGGTTTTAAGGTATGGCAAGAGTCCTCTGTCTGCCTTTCCCAAGATCAACAGGGACTACCATGGCAATGAGGAGTGTAAACACCTAAATGGAAGGTGGTTGTAATCGATGAAGTAGATAGTAGACTGAATCCGGGAGAGAATCCAATGCTGAAGGTGCTTGATAGACTGAAATAAGATGAGCACCCCAACGAGGACTATTCTGCCTCTAATCGGTGTCTGCTGAGACCGAGAAGACTTTCACGCTCGAATAACAAATACTCGTGTCGATCAGTGAAAGAATTGGATGTAGACGGCTCAATAAGGACTGATGCCAATGGTCGAAGGGACAGAAGAAGACTCGTCCATGGTCAAGTGACAGACGGCGAACTCCGAGCCCAAGCCCTGAGGTTCATCAGGTTCTTAGCGTTTTCTCATCCTTAAACACGACTTCCATGGTTGCCACGTTTTCTATACCTCCAGAAGTCATCTACAACATTCTTGACTGGCTCTTCTCTGATGTTCTCAGCCTACGCAGCTGTTCTTTAGTTTCGCCTACCCTTCTTTCCTATTGCCGCAAACTCCTTTTCGCTGAGATCTACCTCGTCAATCCAGCTACCTGTCGTCGGCTTCATAATGCAATTGCCAACAATCTCTCACTGGCGAACTACATCTGTAACTTGGAAGTCGTATCCGGTCCCCATGATGAGTATCGTTCCCGTCGATGGGTCACCGTAGAACATACGTTGGCGCCTCTTCTGCAAATGCTTCACAATCTACAATCATTTGCCCTCCGTGATGAAATATACTTATCGTGGGGTAACCTTCCTCGGGAGCTTCGATTTTCAATATGCAATCTTTCAGCTTCAGCCTTGACTTTGAGCTACATCGAAAATATACCTATAGGTCAACTACTTGGTCATAACGTCATGTTGAAGCGCTTAGCCCTTAACAACTGCAAGTCTCAATATACAGACTCTCTTCGGCCTTCGAGTCGACCTTCACCTTTTGAAGCGGCCATGAAATCTGGATATCTAGAATCCCTTGAAATCCGAAGCTCGCCAGGATGTTGGGAAGGACTGTGCACTGCCCTGACACATAAGGACGCGCACCTGTTGTTAACACGTCTCAAAGACCTTGAAGTCTCAGGAAATCCTGGGCACTTAATTTTCGGAGTTGCTGGAAAGGCACTTCAGAAAATCGTATTAACAGGCTTTGGCGAGGCCAAGGCAGGTATGCTTCGCACTCATCAGGAACATTGGTCATCTCTCACTACTCTCAAGCGCCAATTTATGACTTTCTTCCATCATTCGATGCACTTCCTTCTCTTCTCTCTTTTTCGATCTGCACAAAGTTTTCACGAGGACGCACAAATGACCCCCTTCCTCCCCTCGCACACGCTCTATCCCAAACTCAATATACTAGTATGCTGATGCACCTCAACATTGATATCGATTTCTATGATGTCTGGAAATTCGCAATCACATCGAGGGATGCAGATACCGTCGATCGCTACGAGTTTTGGCCTGCGCTCGATCAAGCCTTGACCAGGCCGCCTGTTTTTTCGAATCTCGTACGGGTAAACGTGACCTTAAACATAGGTGGTGGAAATCAGGCATTTGCTACCCTTCCTGTTCGTCGTCTCAAGGGTTTGATGGATATGGATCTATTGATGGTGCAATTTACTGACAGGTGATACGGAAGGTCGGTGTTCGTTCACCACACGCGACGAAGACTGATGAGGGTAGATAGGCAAGATTCTTACTTACCACAGGGTCCTCTGCCTTTGCATGTTAGCTACTTGTGTCTTGCTCGGAACTCTTTTGTTGTCTCTCGTTAGTCGCTTGACACTGGATACTAGGTGAACCACTTACTGCAGCACTTAAGCTCGTTGGTACCAACCCTTCACACGATCAACCTTTTTTCTTTGTGCAGTAACCGCGACATTCCCTTGAATTACATAACTTTATAATGCTTAAAGCACCCCTATCTCACCAGTAATATCGACTATCATAGTTTGATCACAGTCGTATCTACCAGGACCTTGTCCTTCAGCTGACCAGAACATCTCGTCTCGCTGTCTTGAAAGCTTGAGGTCAGGTGGGCAGACATCAGAAGGGACTATCGAATCTCCGATATTGCCTCGTTCTCCATTGGACATTTCCCGTCTAAGATCATTATTGATCCCTGTCTATCCACAGAACTAAAGAGATTCATGCAGCTTGTGGGCCGTTACATCGAGTGTCTTGTCTGGAAGTATCCGAACTATATATCAGGTGATATACCCTGACCACGATTCTCGTTCTCTACTTAGCGGGATATAAATGACAGTTCACTTGATTTACCATGGTGTCGTTCTATCGATCTCTAGTTCCTCCCTTGTCTGCGGACTTTCATAATCCACGTGTACCGTGCCGCAAACCAATGTACGGCCTGTTCTAACCTCATCAATGGCTGCTATTCACCAAAATCAGTTGAGCACGCCGCCGACTTATCGCCTTACTGGTAGCATATCAATCGTCTAAAGACGGTAACACCCTCAGATATTGAACATACATCGAGCTGGACCACGCTCTTTCGGCTGTTGATACGAATTGCATGCAGGCACTCCACATTACATTAATGGGTATTCGTGGAAGACTTCAGAATGATAGAGAATGACTCCCGTCCCGCCAGTCACGCGGGTCAAGCGATAATCACTAGATAGTGCCCGCTCACGAGCGCCAAAGGAGCTTTGTAGGAGGATCGCTAGACCGTCAAAAAGACTTGCACTTTGGCACAGGTTATGGCTGAGGCTTATCATGAACAACGGGTCTTGAATGCCTTTAACCATTGACTTTCGGTTGAACAGAGGAAGGTGACAAGGTCGTGTACATGGACTACAACTTTGATGGAACACCTAGGGAGGTAAACTTTGGCGGACGTTTAGCTGCCATAGCCTGAACATTCTCGGAAATATCCTGGCGAGAAGATATCAGCTGGCGTGAGGTACGAGAAGCAGGATGGATACATACAGTGGTCATCAATGCTGCTGCATTCCAAGTAGCAGTGTAGGAAAGGTTCTCTTCCACGCTAGAATACCACTTATAGGCAGGCAACGTGACGGATGAGAAAAACATACCTGTGGTCTCGTGCATGGTTTATCAAGTGCTTGGCACCCGTTACGGCCACAGGACTCTTCGCTGCGATAACCCCTGCAAGTTCCAATGCCGCTGCAACAACAGCATCGTGACTACCCTCTACTACCTTCGATACGAGTCCAAAACTCTGAGCCTCTGCTGCTGAGAAGAAGCGGCCAGTATATGTCAATTCGCGCACAGCCGACAAGTTTCCCATGATTTTAGGCAAGTGTGCGAGAGTACCGATATCAGGGGCAAGGCCAACGTCCACCTCCTACGACAGCGTCAGCCTTGAGGGGTGAGATAGTGACTGGAATATACCTTGATAGAGAATGTTGCGTTGGATGCAGCATAGCGCACGTCACATGCTGCGATGATGTCGATACCAAGGCCAACTACGGGTCCGTGGACAGCTGCTATAACAGGGAATGGGCACCTTTCTGGTGTTCCGATAGCGTTTTGGAATTCTAAGATGGTCTTGCGCAGAGCAAGAGAGGCGCGTGCACGGTCGTGTTCAGTGTCGGAGGCGACTGAGGCTAGACCAGCAGCAGAACGGACTGTACAAGAGTGAATAAGAAATCGTTGGAATAAAGAGCAACTCACGGTCTAAACCAGCAGTGAAGATCTTAGAAATAGCTGACGAGACGACAACAGCCCGTATGTCTTCCCCTGCTGCATGTGCTCCCATCAACTTCTCAAAGAGCCTCCCGTACTCGCGCCAGTACCTGAAAAAATCAACGAAGCTGATAAACAAACGAGCGACAAAGACTACTCACTCTGAAGAGAACGCGTTGACAGGGCTCCTAATGAGTTGTTTTTAGCAATGGACACGGGCCTCCTAGGAATTCGAAACCTACCGCGAGAGTTCGACATGGAGGGCGTGCGGGACCGGCTCGGAGACCTTTAACCATTTCGTGCTATACTTCGACATCGTCTTTGCACGTGGATGAATGAGCGTGGTCCACAACACATGTGAGCTAGCAGGCACATGACACTGAAGGGCACTCAGGGTCCCGGTTAATGTCGAAGCTGATACCTTACAAGGGAGGAAATGTGTAAGGATCAATCATGTCCTTGTGCGTTTTGTTGGAAAGCGGCAAAAGAGATTCGGTCCGATTATGTACCAATCAAGCGCTTCATCATACACGTAAAAGAATCAATCAACACGAGTCTTCACGTCGATCCTCAGTTCACATGGTCCTATAAAGCCTCCTAAAGAAAAAAGTGGTATAGGTATAATGTAATAAATCAGCTGTGGTCCGTACGGTGGTCAGTAATTTTCCTCCGATCCGAAGCTACCACTGGCAGCATTGTACCAAGTGTCTGTTTGTCAATGTCGTAAATCGGAGTAATCTGCATGCGGTAAAATGTAAATGCAAATGAGAATGGAGATAATATGTATGTACAATAAAGATGCGTGAAAACCACTCCATCCATCCTCATACTCATGAGAAGAAAATTGCAGAGAAGACAACACCGACGAGACCAACGATGCTCGAGGCCGCAACGGTCGACGCACTGTTGTTGGTCGCGCTAGCAGCAGCACCGCTGGCAGTTTTGCTAGACGACGCCCCAGCCTGGCTAGCAGCTGACGGAGCGCCAGATGCTCCGCTCGCGGTCGGGGTGGAAGTCGCAACAGGGGAGTTACCGCTCACAGTAGCAATCAAGCTGTAGAGCTGAGCAGACTGGTAGGTTGTGCAGCTGGAGCTGGCAGGGACCTTGGGCTGGTAGGGCATAGTAGCAATGGCGCCAAGTGCCTCAGGGGGCTGAGTATAGGTCTGCACGGCCCCAGTGGCGTCAGTGTAGATTCCAGGGAAGTCCTGATTGTCACCAAGGCAAGCCTCAAAGGTACCATTCTGGGCGTGGTTGGGCGCATTATAGGCACAGCCGATACGATCGTAGATGTGTTGACAGAAGTTCGCGGCATTAGCGCCGGCAGGGTCGCAGACCTTCAGGCAGAACGCGTTGCCACCCATGAAACTAACATACCCTAAGTTAGAGGGATCGAGGCAGAACATGTAGGATACGTACTTGTGCCATTCAATGACTTGCTTGTATGAGTTGTTGTTGCCATTGGACCAGGCATTGGAGAACATGATGCCACCCATGGGGTTGCCGCGCTGGGAAAAGATGTCAGCGACCGTTACGCGCATCAAACGCTAAGCGACAGGGACAGCGATCGGAAAAATATCGCATATCGCCGGAAATAGTCGGACAGGTACGCCGACTATCACAATACAAAAGAATGAATTGGAAAATTGAATTCAGGACGAGAAGTATGGATATCCATGAAGCAAAGAAATAGAAACGGAACACAGAGAAATATGAAGTTGAGAAGAATGACAAAAGTGAATAGAGTGGAGCGCCACAATAGAAAAATAATGGAAATGAAAGTCAAGGGAATAGAAAACTCACAAGATCAGCACCATGAGGATCAAGCTCTCCGCCATAGTCGCCAACGGCCATGTTGATCTGGGTCTGATCGATGAAGCCGACAACTTGCACATAGTCAGGGGTTCGCATGAATTGGACACCCTGGAGGGCACCAGCAGGGATTAAGCGAGTGCCATGCCCGGGCTTGGTGCACCATGCAACCATTTCTCCTTCCTGATCAGCGACGACTGCATTAAGGGGATCAGGTGCCCAGAGGCAGAAGTCTGATCGGGATTTTCATTGAGCTCCGAAGGGTAGGTGAAACAAAATACGACAAACAACCCACCATCAATGGAGTTGAGGAACGAAGTTTGGCACAGGGAGTGCTGATTCTCCGTAGTCGAGTTGCAAAGGTTGTAACCATGCTGAAAGCCACGGATAAGACCCTGATCAGTGTCAACTTGGTAGGGCTATAATCACAATATTAGACTGATAAGTCTATAGAAGATCAGATCGTGGACCTACAATTCCAGTAGGGTAGGAGAAGTGCTTGCTCGCGAGAGGGGTAGGAGGGAAGGTGCTTAGTGACTGAGCAGTAACGGTCGAAAGTGAGGCAGCAAGCGCAAGGAGGGTAGGAAAACGAGTGGAGGAAGACATCTCTATGGCGATCAAACAGTGGACACAGAGGGAATCCTCAACGGGAGCTGAAAAAAAGTAGAGTCGTGGCAACGTACAGTTCCTCCTTGCCAACAGATATCCTTATAACGGCCGCCTAAAGGCGGAGTCTGATTTTTTCTTTTGAAAATCTAAACATAGAACTTGATCGATCAATGTACTTACTTACATAACAAAATGCGGAGATCTCACATGTCAGATGGAGGTGCACGGACCACTTCCACGTGAGTTTGTTGAAAGGGAACGCGTCGAACTTTTCAAGTTCCGCTTCACGCGTTTATAACAGAGGCATTACACGTTCGTTGATTTTTCGCCCTTTGTTCCCCAACCACCATCTCTCTACTTCACTCATTTCCACTCACTCATCCGCTTCCAGTCCACGTAATGGCAAAGACCGCTACTGGTGGGCTCAATCAGTGACTCCAGTCAATGGAACGCCACAACTTATTTTTTTTCGTAGCGACCAAGACCAAGACCGCGACCAAGACCGCCAATGACAAAAAGACTCGGCCTAAGGCAGGTAAGTGTATCCGAGCTCACGTTCTGATAGCATATATGCGTGTAACCATACTGATATGATCTCCCTCACCATAGATAAGGCCGATAAGCCCAAGCGCGAACCCACAGCATACCAGCTTTTCTGCAAAAAACATATGAAGGCGTGGAACGACGCGAATCCGGGACGTGCAAAGGAAGCTATGACACAAGTGCGCCATTTTCTCATTTTTCATGCATCTTTGGGACCACTGATCTATTGATATTGATTTCCACAGATGGCAAAGCTTTGGAAGGATGCTCCTGAGAACCCCAATCGTGGCGCCGAGACTAAAGCGCGTAAACCGAAGGAGCCAAAAGCTCCTAAGGAACCCAAGGCGAAGGCATCGAGGAAGAAGAAGGCTGCCGCAGAGGACAAAGTCGAACCAAATCTCTCGAGCGATCCCATGGAGGATGAGGATACACCAGAAGCTGACGACGATTGGTATGTGTCTTGTTGGCTTCAAGTTGCTACTCTGAGCAAGAAGCTCTTTTGTAGATTGGGTACCGGACTGGCTTTCTTCCGCCCGGTTATTGACACGTATTCATAATTGCTGACAGTTGTACACTTTGGCTTGCATGCAACGATACTGTGTAACTTATTCCTTTTTCGCTTTGGTTTTGTAGGCTGTTGTACTCTTAGATACTGTACCCTATACCTGTTTTATAAGCTGACGGTGCCAGATACCAAGAGTATATAGACAATGTTGCGCGAGCATGAGATCGATAAAGCCCTCGTGAGTGTCGTTGAGGGTGCATGTAAAATAATTCGGAGAATAATGTTGTCGTAAACGATGCCGACACCGTCAATCACGAAGTATGATGATCAAGAAAAGGCTTCATATGCTACCGAATAGAGCTTCTAATAATTTTCTAGTGACGTAATTTTGAGTTCGTGAGTTAGCTAACATGTTAAACTTGAGGCTGCAGCGTATATGCTTAGAGTCATGATGCATCAGTTATGCGACTCACCCTTGATGTCCACCTGCCTTTGTCGTTGCTTTGATTATAAGGATGCCTGACATTGTGGGCTAGAACTCCAGGAAGCACTGCTCACCCATCAACTCTGAGTTGAACGAAGCAGGTGATGGCATTAATCCGAAAGAACATTGATCACTATGGCGTTGCGCCGAAGAGTTGGCTGGACAGTTGACCCCCGGAGAATGCCTCAAAGAGAAAGAGCCAATAACGGAACACGTCCAATCTTGACCAGTTTCAGGATGGTTCCCGACGATGGCCTGACGCAGCTGAACTCGCCGACTGTATAGTGGAGACTTGTCATCCGTGATTAGCTTGCCTCACACCTTAATATTGGATAGCTGAGCATCCGTTTGGAGTTGCCCGAATTTTACAAACAGTACAACCCTGTACAGTCCTTTAACATTGACAACATAGCCACCGGGGAAGAAGACTGATTTTATTGACTGTAAGCGCCAACAAGAGCAAGTACCTTTTATCAAGTAGGTAGACTGAGTTATTGCCCAGATGGTTAGGTTAAGGGGTCGGACACTAGCAAATCATGGCTGTGAACACAACACCCATGGTAACAAGCGCTTAAATCCAAAACAGAAGACAGCAACATACCACTGGAGGTAAAGCCGGGTAGATTTCTCGGTTGCTCTGTATTGCGAGTTTTGGGCTGACAAAAGAATTTGCCGAAATCATATCCCATTTGACCTTCGAATGGAAAATATGGCATGAGAGAAGTGCTAAAGTACGAAAAGGATTACGCCAGATCCGGGGCATATTCTACATGATAGTTGATATGTACATTCAAAGGACGTGTCGTAAACGGACCACCTTACTGGAGCTGGGATTCAACAACGGACCTCACCACAAGGTATTACTGAAGTATGCGATAATCCAAGCTGATGATACACCTGTAGAACTTGATAGGGGGACAGACATAGGGATCCATATCTATGAACATGTTTCCTTTGCTTTGCCTTGACTGGTACCAGGATCAAGTGATGGAAAGTGTATGTATGTGTGACGAGTCTAAGGAACGCAGAGCGTTATGTGCGGGTTTAAAGGGGGACATTGATTCGCGTACTCCGATCATGCGGTAGCACGTAGTCCCAACAGCTTGAACTCGGAAGGAACACTGTCGCGAATGACTGTGTCACCTTGAAGGAGCCGCCTTATATAGTAGTTTATTACGTGGAACATGATGGAC